>SSNS01000064.1:885801-1188225 GCA_006937985.1 Aphyosemion australe
ACTACGAGCAATATGATGATTTAAATAATTAGAAGGAGTGGACTCATTTAAACTAACATAGTCCTCTTGCTGCAGCCAGGATTCTGTGAGACAAAACAGAGAAATCTGATTATCACAAATCAAATCATTAACTAATAAAGTCTTTGAAAAGATAGATCTAATGTTCAATAAACCACATTTAATTGTTCTAGTTTTCTGTTCAGTAGAATTTGTTTTTATTTTTATGAGATTTTCATGATTTGCTCTATTAAGCCTGATCTTTAATCTGTTTGATTCTGGCCGTGGGCAGGACACTGTCTGGATGGGGGAGTGGGTGGGTAACAGTACAGAAGCTGCAGAGGGGAGGGTTAAACTACGACTCTGCTTCCTGGTCTGGACCCTGGGTTGTCAGGGAGGACTAATAAAATTGGCCATATTCCTAGAAAGAAGAGCTGCACCATCCAAAGTGGGATGGATGCCGTCTCTTCGGATCAGACCAGGTTTTCCCCAAAAAGTTTTCCAATTATCAATGTAGCCCACGTTGTTTTCGGGACACCACCTAGACAACCAGCGGTTGAAGGACAGCATGCGGCTAAACATGTCGTCACTGGTCCGGTCAGGCAGGGGGCCAGAGAAAATTACGGAGTCCGACATTGTTTTGGCAAACTTACACACCGAAGCAACATTAATTTTAGTGACCTCCGATTGGCGTAACCGGGTGTCATTACCGCCAGCGTGAATAACAATCTTACTGTATTTACGCTTATCCTTAGCCAGCAGTTTCAGGTAGGATTTAATGTCGCCCGCTCTGGCCCCTGGCAAACATTTGACTATGGTTGCTGGAGTCTCTAATGCCACGTTTCTGACTATGGAGCTACCTATAACCAGAGTCGGCTTCTCAGTGGGTGCGTCACCGAGTGGGGAAAATCTGTTTGAAACGTGGACGGGTTGGTGGTGTCCCACGGGCTGGGTTCTATGCTTCTTACGTACAGTCACCCAGCCGGCCTGAGGTCCCGGCTGCTCGGGTTCTACTGGAGGACCGCTACGGGGTGGTTCTGATCTAGTTAGCCCCGCGCTAGCTAAGTAGCTACGGCTATCTACAGGTTTTTCAACAGCGCGGAGCCGGGCCTCCAATTCTGACACCCTCGCCTCCAAAGCTACAAAAATGCTACATTTATTACACGTACCATTATCACTAAAGGAGGCAGAGGAGTAACTAAACATCTGACACACAGAGCAAGAGATAGGAGACGGAGAGGGAGAGACAGAAGTAGCCATAGCCGCGCCGAGGCTAAGCTAACTAGGCAAACAACCTTTCACACCAAATAAAACTGCGAGCGAACTCAAAGGGTTCCCTAAACGCTAGGTGCAACAGGAAATGTGTGTTTTCGCGTGCTTATGTACTACAAGAACTCAAAAATGTCTCAGTACGGAGAAATCAAACCAATTTTAGCAAGCCACAAACACCGAACAGCTACACTGAGTGCAAGCACTGAAACAGGAAGTGACGTAATGCCTTACCGCAGGTTCAGCCAGTCCCATCATTTTCCGGTTTACGGCGCTTTGCTGAATAAAAAACTCAACAACAAGTGAGGAAGCCTTTACGCACGAGGCGAGGCTCGGGCTCGTACATATATGGTTGGATCCCATAGGTCACTGCCAGGTCAGGTTCAGTTATAACTTGTTACTTTGGAGTGAGATACTGAAGCGAAGCCTACAGCGTCAACGCCCCTGCTTCCTTCCACCAATCAACACGCCCCTCAGTCCTGCGCGCGTCCGGCACAGCTGAAATATCGCATGTGATCTTGTGAGAAAATATACCCTTTACAAAAAAGGATCAGAAAAGCACATTTTTAATTTATTTTTCCAATACAATTTATTTTAATGGCCTAAAAGACTATAATAGGACGTAGATATCCACGGCATTATAGATGATGACTCCTTTAAGAAAAACCTTCAGATAATTTATTCCCTGATTTTTACAGTATTTTCTCCCTTTCCATTGGTTTTTCTTGTTTTAACACAGTATTATGATGTTTCATTTACCTTTAATCACTGACGGTTTCGGCGACTACTGTCGCCATCTTCAGAGTCACGCCGACTTGACGGCGTCACTTCCGCTGTTTATTTGCAGGCAGTAAGGGGCGTTGCCGCCCCCTACTGCCTGCGCCTTCCTGGTCGATCACCACGTCCCATGAATGATCCAGCGTGTACACTCCTTCATCCCTATTCATGGTCCTGGGTCCACGTCTCCTTATCTCGATTGCTTCCTTTATCCATCGTCTGTATTTTTGTTGTTCTGTTGTTATGATCTGTGTGCTGTCCCAGTCCATTATATGGTTTTCTCTTGCACAGTGGTCTGTTATGGCTGATTTCCTTATTGTGTTTTCTGCTTCCTCTTTGGCTGCTCTGGTGTGCCTTCGGCTTGTTTCTTTTTCACATTCCTTTTTGTGTTCCATTTTGCGTGTGTTGAGTTGTCGTCCTGTCTCTCCTATGTATGTTTTATTACAGAGTTTGCATGGAATTTCGTAAACGACTCCACATTTTTGTTCCTGTGTTATTGCGTCTTTTGGATGTACTAGTCCTTTTTTGATGGGAAGGCGCAGGCAGTAGGGGGCGGCAACGCCCCTTACTGCCTGAAAATAAACAGCGGAAGTGACGCCGTCAAGTCGGCGTGACTCTGAAGATGGCGACAGTAGTCGCCGAAACCGTCAGTGATTAAAGGTAAATGAAACATCATAAAACTGTGTTAAAACAAGAAAAACCAATGGAGATGAAAAATAAACACAGGAAGAACATAACAAGAAATTTTCTCCCTTTGTTTCTAAAACAATTTTTTGCTCATTTATGTTGTCTTTTGGCTTTAAATCTATCAAGCTAGAGAACTGTTTCTGTAAATCCAACCTGTTTAACTCTAAAACATCTCTTCTTTGTCACAATGGAGTTAATTAAACTCTAACAAACATTAAACAGTTGTTTCTCTGCTCCAACACAGCTGATTCAAAGATTGAATGATTTTCTCAGCATGTTTTCAAGTTCTGCGGAGGCTTGTAAATCACCCATTGATTTAAATCAGGTGTGTTGTAGCAGAACATCTAAACATACAGGGTGGTAATAGACCGCTAACCCTGCTTTGACAGCACAGGCGGTACAGCAAGCAGTACATTTTGACCTTTTATGATACAAGAATAGAAATAGCTTGTGCACCTCACTCTAAAACTGTTTGCACAAAAAATAGCTAAAAGACGTCTAAATGATCCATAGATGTTTAGACCCAAAAATCCACACATTTACAACTCCATTTTTTCAGTTTGAAGCCCTTTACAACATGTTTCTTGATGACTCAGCTCTTTCTATGGTACTTTTGCATTTCTGTTTATGCTGCTCTTTTTTACTTTCACTGCCACCTACTTGTCCTACATCCATTTTTAAACTCTATGAAGAAGCTGAAATCTGCTTAAATAAGGAACGCTTGCAAATTTAAATGAGCGTAAAATATTTAGGCTGAATTCCATTTCGCTCCTCGTATACACGGACTGTTAAAAATAAGGCTTGAATCTGATTTCTAAGTCAACAACTTTGATTTCTACCTCCTACAGAGGTGACATTTGCTTTTGAATATTTGATTTTAAACAGGGAAGCAATAAAATTTAAACTTGACTCTGAGATGGACTAGAAGTGTAGGGAGGCCAGCACAGGTGTGAGAATAGCATTCTGTTTCGCCCTATAGGTGAGCTGCTGGTGCATTTTAAACAGCTTGAAGTTTAATTGATTGCACTCACTCACTCACACGTCATCTGAACTGCTTAGTAGGGTAGCTGGTGTCTTCAGCAGTCACCAGGCGAGAGATGGAAGACACCCTGGACAGATCTCCTGTCCATCACAGGGGAACACATAGAGACAAACAGGACACACAAGCAGTCACACACACACTCACTCACGCTCAGAGAAAACACACATGCATGGGGGAACATGAGAAGACCATGCACTGAGATTTTAACCAGCAGTCTTCTTCCTGCAAGGAAACTAATGCCTCAGATTAATCTAGTGGAAAGTTGGTCGTAAAGGCAAAATGTGGAATATGTTTCCTTGTTTACTATCAAATTCTTTATCTGTTCACAAACATGTTCTTTTTCATTAATAATAATTAGTATTCCTATTAGCTTGAAATTGTACATTTTTGTACACATAAACTGTGGTCAACGCTCCATAGTCATCCGCCATATTGAAATACGGTAGCTGTTTAGGGACACACAAGATCTAATGCTCTGCGTTTTGCACTTTGATGTGATGAAACCTGAAAGAAACAGTGAAGAGCAGCAGTGCGCCCTGGAAACATGCAGTCTGCCAAACCAACTAAGAAAAATAAGAGAACACTGTTGCTATACTCGGTTCATTTGAATGACAAACAATGAAATTGAAAGACACGCCAAACTTGTCTAGACCTCATCATGTCCAAGTCTCTGTAGCCACGCATGATGAGCCCGTCCACCATTAGCTGAACACCAGCCTTCAAGTGGTTTAGTTACTGCCCAACTCACCTCAAGTTGCTCATTCATCATTTCTTCCTATTAGAGCTCTCGATCCGGTTCCAAAGTCCTTCTTCAAGAGCCCTCCTAAATGTCCTTCTCATCAAGTCTCTTCTCCTCTCACTGCCTGCCGTCTCACTCCCAGTACGTTGCAGCCTTCCTCCATTAGCCAGTGGCTAACCAAAGGCCAGTGTGCCGTAGACAATCTTCATGTCTATGAGCATGTTTGCTTCATCTCCACTGCTGCTCCATCAGACTCTGGTCTTTCCCCAGCTCATGCCAGCCCTCCTCCACGTGTGAATTGCTGATAAATACCCGGATAGTTGCTTCCCTCCTCGAGCGTCCCGACTGATCGTGCTTGCTTCCTTCTGCGCTGGTAGGTTAATATAAAGTATTTTAACTCATTCACTGCCAGCCATTTCCTGATCAGAAAGCCCCTGACTGCCAGCGTTTTTGAGCGTTTTTACTGTTTTTTGAAGAGTGACAGAACATTGTGCTCTATGATCATGTAAACGCCAAAACTACCAAAAGAAAGAGTAGAATCACCGTATGTCTGGCGTTATCCGTTCTTTCACAATCTGTTGTTGAAGCTTGAGCTGCAGAAGCATTTCCGGTTGGCGCATCGCTTTTTTCACAGCAGCGGCCCAAAACAAACTCCTAATTCATTGATTTTCCGCTTCCTGATTACGTGACGTGTGACATACACGGATGAAGATCCGCTTTAGACGCGTGATGTTTGTTCTCATGGTGCGGGGGCTCGTTCTGACGCCCACCCCGTAAAAAAATGCAATTGACGTCTAAAGTCGTCAATGGCAGTGAATGAGTTAATTGCTTGATCGACCTATCAATAAGTCTGATTCCAGGCACCCTGCAGAGGAAACTCTTTTCAGCCATCTATATTCACAGTCTTGCTCTTTTGGTCTTTACATGAACTCGTGACTATTTTCAGAAAGTTATGTAGAATGGGAAAGATGTTTTACACAGAAACACATTAAAAAACAGACTGAAAGACTTACTAGAGCTTCATTATTTAGGTAAAGCTTGTCTTGACTACTGAGCTCATCAATTTATCAGATCTAAAAGTCACAAATCACACTAAAAAAGGAGAGAGTAAAAATCTAAATGTATAAAACCAGTTGATGGCATGAGTTTCATGAGGCTTCCATTATACTGATGATGTTTGTGGTACACTGTTCAGCTGTTACACACACACACACACACACACACACACACACACACACACACACACACACACACACACACACACACACACACACACACACAGATGTAGCATCTATTGTTTCTGCTAGAAAACACAGTGACCTTTTCACTAAGCTGCTTTAGGGAGCACCGGAGACTTTACCACACACACACACTCACGCGCGCGCACACACACACACACACACACACCCACACACATCATCGTCTGCATGGAGAATTAGGATTTTAGAGTGTATCAGGGATCAGCATGCCTGGCTGGTTGGCCTTCCAAAAAGGACTAAATTAAGTCAAGTGGATGACTTTAAAGAAATAATGATAAACATAGCCTGGGCAATTAGCCTTTGTTTTTAATTCCCCTGTCCACAGGTCACAGATGAGCAAATTAGAGATTGGTGATTTGGATCCTTGGATGACAGACTGGGTGCTGGAGTCATTTAGGCTTGTCCTTTTGGTGGTAATGAGTCTGACTTTTTAAACTCATAGTTGAACAACAAGGGCAGTTTCCCTACATTACTTGAATATAAATGCTTGCAGTTGTTGTGTTTAGAGAGTCCACAGTTAATCGGAAATGTCCGAGCGTTTTCCCATGTTTGCCTGTCCTGTAGTGATAGGTGACCTTTATTGTTTTCAGCAGACAATGCTCTAGTGTCTTTCTGTTGACCTTTAATTTCTCCACCTGCTGTTGTGACTTAATGTGTGTATGAGTGCATGTGAAAGATAGATAGATAGAGAACTTTGTCCTAGTGTTGACATGATCCACGTATTGAACTGGGGCATTTTTGCTATTGATTTGTGTTAGATGGGCACAGCAACACTCAGCTCCTGAAATTTACAGCATGTTGTGGTAAAAAACTGTTTTGTGGGTCAAAGGAAAAAAAAACACTTTTCACAAGAAGCTGCAGGAGAGCTCAATGAGACCAGCAGTCCAAGAAAATATTGTGAATGCCACGTTTAAAGGCCCTGAGTTTTGAACCTGCATGGGGAGACCCCAATGGATTTCCATTCCACTCCACCTGGAGCCCCCACTAGCCCTCAACAGATGGAAAACTAGCACCCCCTACTGTCCGGAGCTAGGAGGGGTTGGGTAGAAGTGGAGCATTTAATAGCCCCATTTCCACCGCGGTTACAGTCAAAATGGCTGGGGTTACTGTTCAGTGTATCCCAGATACTGGGTCAATGGTTTTGACCATTTCAGGCAGAATTTTCAAGATAAATTAAATTAAAGTCATCATCTTCTGTACGTTTTAAAAAGAACAAAAGTAGAATGATTAAATTAAAGTCATGTCATTGGTTTGAGTTGAGGGCTGCTAATGGGTTAGCTCCTACCTAATGGGGCAAAATAGTATTTAGTCAGGCACCAATTGTGCAAGTTCTCCCACTTAAAAAAATGAGAGAGGCCTGTAATTTTCATCATAGGTTTACCTCAACTATGAGAGACAAAATGAGAAATCCAGAAAATCACATTGTCCGATTTTTAAAGAATTTATTAGCAAATTATGGTGGAAAACATCAACTTTGCAGAGGAAACAGAGCCAGCGGTAGAGTCGCATTGCTGTTAGCCAATCAGAGGTGAGATGTCCAA
Organism: Aphyosemion australe; assembly: GCA_006937985.1. Classification (NCBI taxonomy): domain Eukaryota; kingdom Metazoa; phylum Chordata; class Actinopteri; order Cyprinodontiformes; family Nothobranchiidae; genus Aphyosemion; species Aphyosemion australe. The sequence goes on from SSNS01000064.1 coordinate 893,113, forward strand.
ATATCAAGAAATATGAAGCTCAGCTCTGATGTGGCAATCTTCTAGATCCTAAAACACACGCACCAGGCCTTTTTGTACCCAGAGCACAACTTAAAGACATTCATTCCTACTAGAGACCACTGCAAATGTATTCATTTAACGAGTGAACCACACCTTTAAAATCTAAACTGTTGTTTTTTCATATAAAAGAAATAGCATTAAATATTTGACAGAAGAAATCTTTATGTGGTAATAAAATAACTCAGAGTTATCAATATTTTACTGATGTATGAACAGAACAATAAACCAATCAATCAAATATTAGCAGGATCTCCTGAAAGGAACTGACGTGTGTGAAGACATTGTCACTAACAAACAGAACTTTGAAGGCATGTTGAGAAATAATGTTATGGTTTACATTTTAGTTTCTCTTGTGCATGTTAATACTGGGACTGTGTAAAGCTGCCAACACATTAACATAACAGGGTTTCAAATGGCATTAAAAGAGGACCAGAACAAATACAAGAGAAATGTGCTGTTGCTTTTTGTCAGTGTCTGTCAGAGTTGGCTCAGTAAATGACAGTGATTGACTGACTGAGTTGGTTTATGTGTGTACGTGCTATTTGCTGTGATTGTTCACAGCTTCAAAGCTATAATAACAGGCAGAGTGGAGGGTTGCTGCTGCTTGAAGACTGGGTTACATGTGTGCTTTGGTACGGGTGTGTGTGTGTGGGGGGGGGGGGGGGGGGGGGGGGGGGCATGGTCTTATCAGCTGCTCGTCCAGAAGAATAGCAACAATATGTATTTTCATGTCAGAGGCTCTTAAAGCCTCTAGTTAGGGCCAGGAGAAGCTGGTAGTTTTTTTTCACTGCTTTACTGGATCACTGGATTTAAAAATTGTCATACAATTTTCAAAACATGAGAGGCCGCACACGTGGCAAAACACAATATGGATATAACCATTTTGGTCCTAGCGTGTGGTATCCAGCCACACAGCAAAATCTACACACCACACATGAAACGATATCACTCAAAAACGCTCCCTGGCCAGATGACAAATCAGTTAAGTATTCCTGATTTGTGATCGGAGCAGTAACGTCTTTCCAAGCAGACCGGAGCACTCTTAAAACACCACACACGACAGGAACATCTGATAAGGTTGTCTCTGGGCGATCAGGTGCATCCACGTTCAACACAGCAGCGACTCTTTGGCAGAGCCAGAAAATTGGTGGGAGTCTATTTTTAAATCAAGACATAAATGAAGATGTAAGGTGTAGCAGTTTAATCCAGATAAATAATGACTACATCATTTATTTGTAATTCATGGCATTTTATTTAGCTTTCCCCCCTGATGAAATCACTCACGGTACAGGTTAGTGATAGATTATTAGTTCACAGAAAACCATTTCTCCTCTTATACCTGTCAGGAGAAATCCATAAAACTGGATCAGTCTCCTTAGCTGCAACCACTTCCCCACCATTTGATTTCTGAACTGGACTTTGTTGCAGCCATGTTGCAGTTATTTTGAGGGAGATCATTAACGAGCCCTCCTTGAAGTAGGTTCAGTGTCGACTTACTGTGTGACAGATGATCGACCGTGGTACTGTAGCCTGAGGGGTGTGATCTGTTCTGCTCTTTGAATATTTCAGAGCCCCTTGGCATTCCTTTTAGTAACAAGCCCAGACTGTGAGAACAGAAACTAAAGTCTCCATGTTCCCAGTCTTTTTGCTGCGTCTGAGACAGCCATCAGAACGAAGCTGTAACTTTCCCTCATAAAGCTGTCATCTGGAGCTTCTGTGAGCTCACGTGATAAATGAGTTGACACAAATGTGAAGGAGTGGAGTTTATGTAGGAATGTATGAACTCCAGATAAAAGCAGACAATAGAGGCTCTACTTTTATCCTTGAGATTGTCAGAATTTTATGTTTTAGTTGGCTCTTTTTTTTTTTGTCAAACTTTCATTAACGTGGTGGAACCTAACATTACCAAAGAATAAAATGAGGTACAGAAGTAAATGTAGGCAAAAATAAAAATAATAAAGAGAATAATCAAATAGATCAAGTAAAATAAAACACAGCTATCTTCTGATGATTCATTCAAATTAACCTAATTTGTCTAAATGGTCACTCATTCAAAGCAGCTTGATATTAAAGTTGTGTTTATAACTGTGTGATACAAAAAGTGAAGTCGCTGTGAGGTGAGCTGAAATTTAGAGAATTGCACTTGAAGTTAATTGTGGAAGGTTTGTGTGAGTTTTTGAGGTGAATCATTGGAATTATACATTTTTGCCAAGATAGTTTAAGAAGTATGACAGCATTGTGGCTGGATAGATCTTAAAGGGGTATTTTGGTCATTTTGAAGTGTGTTTATGCAATAAGCTGAAGTGAGTCATCCCCAAAAGGTCCAAAAAGAGACCAACAATGAATCAATACAGTGGGTGGGAGGGGTTTTCCAAGATGGAGGTCAGTTTCACGAACATCCTTCTGTCACACACGTCCTCAACAGAATCCAGTGGGCAGCCCAGAGCCGAGCTAGCTTTCTTAACTAGCTTGTTCAGATATGAGACAAGACCCCAATAAACAAAAATGTATAATTGCAAATAGATTTATTTCTACATTTTAACATAGAACCGGGGTAGATCTTCATGAGATTCATACTGCTCACAACTAATGTAGAAAACCACTCTGACGTTTATTTTTCCATAAACTATGTATAATTGTGTGTTTTTATTAGCATTCCTACTACTCATAAGTTAGTAACAGCATAAATAAAACTCATTTAAAAGAATTACACTATAATAGGCACAAATCTGACTGAGGACTTAAATTTGCAAACTTGGGTCAGACCCAAACGTGGAAGTGCTGACGCTGGGTGGTATTGTTCTAGTAATACCTGAGCACCTGAGGCGTATTCCCACAGTCAGGGTTACATGAGGGATTAAGGAAAGGATTGGGACCACTAACTAATTCCAGTTCGATGACTGGAGAATGATGGAATGAACTTCCGGATAAATTTACCGGACCTTTGCGGCATGTTCCTGTCTCCATTTTACTGGGCCAGCCTGAAAGGACCCCTGTCTTGGTTCTTTCAGGGACCAACGTAGTACTTGTATTGGGGTTTGTACTTGTAAAAGGCCCAGTAGAGTTGCTGAGCAGGATTTGTGGTTAATTCATCCTGACTGGTTGTAACTCAGTGGGAATTGATATTGGCAGACATCGCCAAACAACTGGCATTTATAAAATTAGAAGAGTTGCTGTTGAAGCGAAATGGAAATAGAATAAACAGTGTTGATGATGCTTTAAAATAGCCATTTCTACACTCCCAAAGTTGAAAAATGCTGCAGAGATATTCCCAAAAGTCATAATTTACGATGCTTTGTGGCCTCCGACAGAGCTCTGTAAAAAACGATGCTCCTTTTGGTCATTGAACTCTGCTTTTTACGTCACACAGCCACTGTTCTCACCCCTAATGGATTCAATTACAGCATACTTTTATAAAATAAAACTTCTTTAATCTGATTAATGTTCATGGATGCCTTTTGGTGATGACCAATCAAGTGTCTCACTGCTGAAACGGTTCCAAAATGCTGATGTCTCAAAGTCCTGAAAGAACTGATTTTGTATGGAGACACAATGACTGAGAGGACTAAGCCATTGTATTTTCCCTTTAACCTTCCCTCCTCTCAGACATTTCCCAGAACTCCTATAGTAGAAATGTGGCTAAAGACTTGTCATTGGGGTGGCTTCTTCAATGAAAGTGTCCTTGTACCCATCCGAGATGTAAAACAGAGCGCTACCGTAGGTCATTCATTCCTACTACAGTAAGGATGTAGAACTCCACAGTTTAAATGGTACTGGCATTATCCTGTTACACGCTAACATCAGTGCTATATTCAGTATGTGTTCAATACCCAGATGTACATTAGTATGTCTGTGTTCCTTATGCTGCGTATTCTTGGAAACCCAATTTTTTATTTGTATTTGTTTTTAGTGGTTCAAGGTTACAATAATAGCTTACTGCCTTTGTATATTTACCTGCACTTTTGTTATTATTTTTCTTCTTTGCTGTCTCCAAGTGTATGTGCAGCTGTAACGAGTGAACCCCCCCCCCCCCCGTGGGATTAATAAAGTCCATTCTATCACACATTTGAATAGTTTAGATTAGTGTAATGTTTCCTGTTTGTAGTTCCTTCTGTTAGGTGCACATTTATTTCATTTATTCAGTTTCATATTAATCAATTGGACATACATTTTACCGCAGGGTGTGTTCCAACTACAGGGGGATCACACTCCTGAGCCTCCCTGGTAAGGTCTATTCAGGGGTTCTGGAGTGGAGGGTTCGTCGGATAGTCAAACCTCGGATTCAGGAGGAGCAATGTGGTTTTCGTCCTGGCCGTGGAACACTGGACCAGCTCTATACCCTTGGGGGGGTCCTGGAGGGTGCGTGGGAGTTCGCCCAACCAATCTACATGTGTTTTGTGGATTTGGAGAAGGCGTTCGACCGCGTCCCTCGGGGGGCCCTGTGGGGGGTACTCTGGGAGTATGGGGTACCAGGCCCCTTGATACGGGCTGTTAGGTCCCTGTACAACCAGTGTCAGAGCTTGGTCCGCATTGCCGGCAGTAAGTCGAGCTTGTTTCCGGTGAGAGTTGGACTTCGCCAAGGCTGCCCTTTGTCACCGATTCTGTTCATAACTTTTATGGACAGAATTTCTAGGTGCAGCCAAGGTGGTGAGGGGATCCGTTTTGGTGACCTAAGGATCAGGTCTCTGCTTTTTGCAGATGATGTGGTCCTGTTGGCTTCGTCAGAACGTGATCTCCGGCTTTCGCTGGAGCAGTTCGCAGCCGGGTGTGAAGCAGCTGGGATGAAAATCAGCTCCTCTAAATCCGAGACCATGGTCTTGAGTCGCAAAAGGGTAGAATGCCTTCTCCAGGTCAGGGACGAGGTCCTGCCCCAAGTGGAGGAGTTCAAGTATCTCGGGGTCTTGTTCACGAGTGAGGGAAGGGTGGAGCGTGAGATCGACAGGCGGATTGGTGCTGCGTCTGCAGTGATGCGGGCGTTGTGCCGGTCTGTTGTGGTGAAGAGGGAGCTGAGCCGAAAGGCGAAGCTCTCAATTTACCGGTCGATCTACGTTCCTACCCTCACCTATGGTCACGAGCTTTGGGTAGTGACCGAAAGAACGAGATCGCGAATACAAGCGGCCGAAATGAGTTTTCTTCGCAGGGTGGCTGGGCTCTCCCTTAGAGATAGGGTGAGAAGCTCGGTCATCCGGGAGGGGCTCAGAGTAGACCCGCTGCTCCTCCACATCGAGAGGAGCCAGTTGAGGTGGCTCGGGCATCTGATTAGGATGCCTCCTGGACGCCTCCCTGGTGAGGTTTTCCGGGCACGTCCAACCGGGAGGAGACCCAAAGGAAGACCCAGGACACGCTGGAGAGATTATGTCTCTCGGCTGGCCTGGGAACGCCTTGGGATTCCCCCGGAGGAGCTGGCCCAAGTGGCTGGGGAGAGGGAGGTCTGGGCTTCCCTCCTTAGGCTGCTGCCCCCGCGACCCGACTCCGGATAAGCGGAAGACAATGGATGGATGGACATACATTTTAGTCTATATAGTCATTTATATTTTTGTATTATAGTCACTTATATGTAGTGATTTCTATTATGAGAGGATCTGAATTTTCTTAAAGTTTTTCAAAAAGTAATACAATAGTTACTTTTTCTGGTAATTATTTACTTTTATAAGCTTTTAACTCCGTTACTAACTTAGTAATGTTTTTGAATAAGTAATTAACTAAAACAAATTACTTTTTCAAAGTAACTTGCCCAACGCTGCTGCAAAGCCCGACTGGAACCAAAAACCCAACCACTGACTGCATATTTTTATTGCTTATATTTTAGAGATTAGTTTTTCTTTGAAAGCCGTGGGGTTTATTATAAAGTTGTGCCTTGTTTGGTTTTTAAAGTCCATAGTTAATCCTCCTGTTCATTCCAGCACAGGCCTGCCATCATTAACACCTACTTACGTCCAGTTCCACTGTGTGACTGGTGATGAGGAAATATTGGGAATCAAAGATGGATTATCTTCTGAAGAGGATGTGATGGGAAAGAGCTCTCAGAATAACCGGATACCCAGTTTAGGTCAAAAGAATTGATCTGTGTTTTTAAGATTGTTGCCGTTTAATCAACTTGTTTGGTGTTTTAATCTTTTGTAATCTCTTTTAGTGAGGACAAATTATAATGAAGCTTTGCAAGCTAATTTACACATACACAAAAACAGTTGAAAATAAAAAGAGATGGAAATAAACACAGACTTTCTGTTTGAGTTTATGAAGTTCATTTTTTATGCTTTTTCTTTGTTTTTGTGTTTTGTGCACACTCCAGCTCTCATAGTGAGGACCATGCTAATGTAGCCTGACAAGGTCATTTCTATTTCTATTCTACCATAGAAAGGCAAATATTCAGCTGTGGTCACGTGATCTTGTTTACGATAAATATCCCCATCAGCACGTCAAACAGAGATCGTACCGCTGCAGTTTGTCTCCGCTAACAGCCATCCAGTGTAAACCAGGAGAGAGATTAGCTCTCAGTGGGTTTGCACACCATCCTCTGTCCTCTGCCCAACCTCATAACAAATAAATCTGGGGTCTCATTCCTCGTCTCTGGAACATTTCTCCAAGGGATGGTTTATCATCGCAGAGCAGATTACATCCTCCCCTGAGAAAAGACATTGTTTGTAATTCTCTCCTGGTAAATAAAACAGCTATTAATCAGACTTTATTAGTATAACTATCTGAGGAGAGCTTTCTCTAAACAGTATGGTATACTTTGTATACTGACTGTATATTTATATACAATTAGAAAGTTTTGTTCAACAGATGTACTAACAAAGCCATTTGCAAATAGATTTTAAAAAATCAGTCCCTGTAGTAAATCTTAAGTTGATGTTTTTAACACAATTAATACAATAAATAAATCAAATAAAATCGTGCACTACAGCTTAAAACAATGTTTATCAAATTCTTGCAGTATGATTAATTTTTTCAGTATAGCCTGATGATCGGATCATTCTAGGTCCGTTCAATTTTTGCTGGTCTACCAGATCAACACCACTTAAATATCAGTCATTTTAAGACTCTGACATCTGTCCCCTGACCATTTAGATTACCAACGTGATCATCCACACCAGTGCAGAACAAATCCAGTTAAAAACTACAATGAAAGCAAAAACCAGTAGGTGGTATCATGTACATTTAGAGTTCCTAATACAGTATGTTGGCTTTTTAATGGCTACACAGAAGATAGGAAAGTTCCTCCCTCTGGTTCATGAGAGTTCGCTAACAGGCACACAGACACAAGTAAAACCCTTATCACCCACTTTTTCTCCTTTGATGCCAGATGACAATGAAAACAATAATAATATTAGATTAAAAGTTCTTAACAGCTAAAGCTCAAGAGAAATTGGACACCATGCAGTTTGCATAGAGGTGTGGAGGATGCTTCAATCACTCTGCTACATTTGATATATAAACACTTGGAGATCGATAAAACTCATGTTAGGCTCCAATTTGCTGACTTCTCCTCCACTTTTAATATGATTCAGCCTCACATTCTCTGTTGCAAACTATTGAATGATTTTAACTTCAATCAGGGTCCAGTAAAATGCATTCATGGATTTTTATCATGTAGACCTCAGAGAGTGAGAGTGAATGGAGTCTTCTCAGTGAGGAAGGTTTCTTTCCCTGGGTCTCCACAAGGGCGTGTCTTCTCTCCCCTACTCTGAGCACAAATGTAGGAGTCATTGCCCTGACAGACATCTGATTACATTTGCAGATGACACTGTGTTGGTCATTCTGCTGCAGGATGGAGAAACTGAACATGGGCCTGTTGTGGACGTTTATGTGGAGTGGTGTGAAAGTCGCCCTCTTAGATTCAATTCAGAGAAACTGAAGGACATGGCTCTGGACTGCAGGAGGTCCTGCAGTGATGTTATTCCAGCTGTTATCCCAGCCACTGTAGTTGAACTAGTAGAGTCATACACATACTTGTCAATGTGGACAAACGTTGTTGGTTTTATTTTATAGATCTATGGTCGAATTGGCGCTGTCCTTTTGTTTGATTTCTTTTTATGGTAACGTATCCATTCAGAACAAAAGCTGCATAAACACAATTGTGTCGGAAGCCAGTAAAATTACTGGCCAACAACAAATGTCCCTTATGGTTATCTATGAGGGACAGGATCTAAATAAGGATTTGTCACTCCTTTGTGCCCTTTGTAGTCTACATGCTCAGTTTGTACAACCACTGAACTTTGTTGTTGGATTTATTTACTTTTTATTTATCTTTGGTTTTATAGTATGTGGTGGTTGAGTTTTAATAAAACAGCTTTAATGGTCCAGAGAGGAATGTGTAGATTTTTGTTGTTTGTATTTCATTGACTTAATCCTCTAACTGCTTAACTGTAGAACTGGGTAATTTATTTAAATCTGAGTAGGTTTCCTTTTACTCAGCTTAATTCAACTTTTTAAAAATGTGTTATTAATTCATTTGAAAACCTATTCCATTTAAATTCTTCTTTAAATGGTGGGTCAAAACAAATCGATACCAGATAACTGATTAATGGAGAGGCAGTCACCACACTGACATCCAGTTGAGGTACTCATGTTACCATTTGCTTCTACGTGCAGGCCAGTGTATAACAATGAAAATGTCATTTTTCCTGGAAAAAAATCAAAGAGAGGGAACACACATTAGTGTTGGTACAGGAGAAACATCCAGGATCTATGTGACTGAGCTTGATTTTTATCGGTCCATCATTCTGGATCAGTCTGTGCTGACTTGCTGTGCAGGATGACCCATCAGACCAACAATCTTCAGACTGAACAGTATGAATGACTGGTGAAAAAAGTTGAGGCTGTCTGCATATGAATGTTTTCTGTTTTGCAAAGCAGATCAGGTCAGAGGAGGGAGGAGAGAGGAGGGGTGATGCTCAGAGTTGAGGACCAGCTATCAGGCCTGATTGTCTCCAATTAATTGCTTGTCTTGGTGGCTGCTCCACAGGGCAAAATGCATCCTGTTGCTGCAGCTGACATTATTACCTGACAGCTAAAACAAAGAGTTTCCTTCCAGGAGTCTTTTTGAAGCGTCTGAAATGGGAGCTCATTAATACAGACATGTAATAAAGAGTTATTATAAAAGGTTTTGAAATGACTGTAGTAATTTATTCAGATCTTTAAAGGGGGTTTTATGATTTTCCAGTGATGTGAACACTGCTGTGTTGAGAAGCAGCGACTCTGCAGAAGGATTCTCTGGTGAGCCATCTGTTAGCATGAGAAGTGAGGACTGGAGCAGAGACTGGCAGGTGGAGAAATTCACACTGATCCTTTAAATTAGATAAAGACTGGTTGTGTAAAATGATGGAGAGGTCTTTGTTATGCAGTTGTGAAAGCTTGTGAGGCTTGTCCTGTGTCACAGCCGAAAGAGAGTCATATCTAAAGTTTTGCTTGGATTTAGACTTTTAGACATGACCGTGAGCAGAACATGGTAGAACTAGGCCTCCACAGTGTGTGCTGACCTGAGAAAAAGAGCTGCGGGCTTTCAGAATATTTATTTTAAAAGATTATGTATTGGTTCCCAATGTTGTGGCACCCAGTCTTAATTAGTCTACAAGTAATTTTAATTTTAAAACAAAAATCACCTCATTCCTCAGATCAAACTCTGAACCTTTTTGCATCAAATTTTTTGCATCAATGCACCTAATCATCACATGTGTTACTAATGTATTAAGTGAGAACCTGCTGGATATGAATGTGACACGTGGCTGATGAGGCGTCGACACAGGTCACAGTCTGCTTTTAGAGCATTTTGAGGGTCTTTGCCTGCCCTATTTTAGTGCAACAGCATTTTTTCACAGGTCAGTGCAGTGACCTTACATCGACAACTTTTTCCATATTCAAATGTTTATTTTAGTGAATCTTCCAGTCAGTTTCAAACTTTTCAAGCCGTTTCCCTCTTTCAAGGAATAAAATGTAGGTCTAGCTTGGAAGTGACAAATCCACATAAACAGAGGACAGTTAAACAGTAGCTGCACTTTGCAGAAATAGCAAAAGAAAATCACCCCAATGACCTCTGGTTATTCAGAAATAGAAAAGAGATCTGCAATCACATTTGAGAACATAATACTACAGGCTGTGTACAGAAACAGGAAAAACTCAATACCAATGGCTACACTCACTTTTTTCCCCTACAGACATTTGATTTAATGATTTCCCTGCTTGAGGTTTTCTTTTCCAGGCTGGAGTCTCAAATTACCAAAATGTTTGTCCATATTTTAGTGCAAATTACTGTTTTTATGAAGTCCTTTCAAAGGGGCAAAAGCATTAAATGTCCGCCTTGTAATTGGAAGGTTGCAAGTTCAATCCCTGTTCAGTCTGTCACTGTCATTGTGTCCTTGGGCAAGACACTTAAAGCTACAATGGCAATTTTGGAAAACAAATTAGCTTAAAATGTTTTTCTCATGTCTCTTAACTCATTAACTGCCAGCTGTTTTCTGATCAGAAAGCCCCTGACTGCCAGCGTTTTTTAGCGTTTTTACTGTTTTTTGAAGAGTCACAGAACATTGTGCTATCATGTAAACGCCAAAACTACTAAAAGAAAGAGTAGACTCACTTCTTCAGGAAGAATCGCCGTATTTCTAGCGTTATCCATTCTTTCACAATCTGATGCCCAAGCGCTGCTGCAGATTTCCGGTTCAGCGCATCGTTTTTTTCACAAACTCGTAATCCATTGATTTTCCGCTTCCTGATCACGTGTGACATACACGGATGAAGAGCTGCTTTAGACACGTGATGTTTGTTCTGACGGTGCGGAGCTCGTTCCGACGCCCACCCCGTAAAAAAATGCAAATGACGTCTATAGTCGTCAATGGCAGTGAATGAGTTAACATTCTAACATAGTATAGCTATAAATATATTGTGGAGATTTAAAAAAAGGAAAAAAATGAATAAAGTGGTTCTCTCACATTTGTCTAAAAACCTCCACCAGTAACACGGCTCGGTCCAAAAGTAACTGTTGGACCATCCGGTTGTCGGTCTCGCCAAACTGCCACACTTCCCTGGGTCCTCCACTCATTACACACTCGCGTATTTAGCAACAGAACACCACTGGTGTGAGAAGTTCGCTGCTCAATAATATCAGAGAAGAAGAACCAGCCGGCTTCTACCACTTCAGTTCTTTGATTTCTTTCCTACGTTTCATCCAACAATTAGCAAACAAGGTTTTTTTTTTCCCTCTTGAAACTAATTCTAAGTGTTTTTTGCTGTTGGTTTTTTTTTTTTTTTTTTTTTTCTCGGCTCTAAGGGTAAATGAAAAAGTTTTTTTTTTTCTCTTGTAAAATTTCAAATTTTTTCTGTTGCCTTTCGGGGCTTCCATATTTGGTTTTGACTATGAGAAACAAAAAACTTCTTCCTATTTTTTTCTTCTTTGAATTGCTGTAAGGTACTATTGTAATCATTTCTGTTATTAAACAAAAAGAAACAATTAAATTCATTACAGTTATAAAACCATGAGAGAAGTTTATTTAATGACCTAAATTGTGCCTAAGCTTGGAAATAAATGATGCATTACACCTCGTTCCAGACTTCACTAACTGAAATGTTTCATCTCAGCAGTTTGTGGTAAAAATTGATGCCTAATCATCACTAAGAGCTTTTATGCCTAAGACCGGTTTACTCAGCAGCTACTCTCAAAGTTTTATTCATCCAGAGTTACTTTGCTTCCTTTTGACCTATAAAAGGCGAATTTGCAAAGAACAGAAAGTGAATTGATGTTTTTATTTCCCCTCTCTTTTTCTAATTTAGTTAAACCAACTGTGATAGATGTCGACATATTTGTGAACAGCATTGGACCGGTGTCTTCAATAAACATGGTAAGTCAGACTTCACTCTGTACTCAAAACCACATGTTCAAATGAGTTTATGAATTTGTTTCTGCTGTATAGAGTCATAGGGTGTCAGTAAATACAGTTCGTTTGGTGTTTTTACAATAAAAGTGTGTCTTTTGGTTGATTAGATGTTTTTCTGTGATCTAATTAGATACATTGTGGGAAATGTATAAAGTGTGTGTCAATCACAAACCTTGCTAGAGAACTGTTTTGTTCAATTTTATGTTTACCTCTGCATGGTGCTGTATCTGTGAGGACCTCACACACATGCTGGATATTAGATCATGAATTAAAAATGATCTGAAGTGGGTTTTTTATTTTAATTTTCCTTTTTAGGTCATGACACCTCAATCTTAGCATTGAAAATGCTGAGCTATTTCATTTACATGTGTGTTTGGAAATAAATGTCACTAGGATGATATAAAGGCTATTTGTCACCCACTTCAGACTCAACACTAATCTTAGCAACATTCCAATGTTAACACGCTGCAAATTTGGAACACTTGTTTAATCAATACATTTGCATTGGTCTCTATTAGGAGTGAATGCCTTGTAAGTTGTACTCTGGGGGGGAAAAACATTGGTGCACCAGTTCAGTAATTATAGAAAATTTCCGCATCAGGGGACATCTTCAAACGACAGGATTTGGAGTCTTATTGATATTCTGACATCTTGCCTCTGATTGGCTAACAGAAACATGACTCTACCACTGACTCTGTTTGTTCTGCAACGTTGATGTTTTATCTCCACAAATAACACAAGCCTGGAGGAGTTCTGCTGTTTGGTGGAGTTGCTAATGCTAACAGTTAGCTTCTACTAGTCAAGACGTTCTCTGCTGTTTCCTGGACGCTAAACCAACAACAGCCTTCCCCTTCAAGAGTCAAGATGGATGAGTCCATGAATGTTAAGTGACAGTGTGACGTAGATCTGCCAGGAGGACACTATCTCAATGTCTGTACCCTGGATGTTCCCCTGCACCAAAGCAGAGGACCTGTGTCTGCAGAAATCCACCACCAGCTCCTTGGTTGTCCTTGCATTCATCAGGGAGTGGTTCTGCTAACACCAGTATTCAAAATCCTGTGTCCCAGCTGTACTTTGTCTTGTCCTCACCTGTGATGAGGCCAACAATGGCAGAGTCATCAGAGAACTTCCATAGATGGCAGTGAAAATGGTAAATTGGCCTGTATTTGTATAGCGCCTTCTAGGGTTCTAAAACCCCCCAAGGCGCTTCACAACACAGCCATTCACCTATTCACACACACATTCACACACTGGTGATGATGAGCTACTGGTAGCCACAGCTGCCCTGGGGTGTGCTGACGGATGCGAGGCTGCCAACCACAGGTGCCACCTGTCCCTCCGATCACCACCAGCAGGCAGGATGGGTTAAGTGTCTTGCCCAAGGACACAACAGCAGCATTCTCTGGTGGGAGCCGGGATCGATCCTACAACCCTCTGATTACTGGACAACCCGCTCTTCCTCCTGAGCTACTGCTGCCCCAGCGCAAGGAGTTGATGGAGACGTCTGCAGTGTAGAGAGTCAATAGGAACTGTGTCAACACAGTTCTTTGTCACTGGTACCACAGAGGAGGTCTTCCACATCTGTGGTACTTTCCCCAGCTACACGGGAGTACAGCAAGCACTCAATATGTGGGTAGGATGACTCCCACCTGCTAACACGCCAATGTTTAGCTCAATATCTTCCAAACTGACTAACTAGTTGCCATTTCTGTGTTTGCGAATAACTGTAGTGGCTGTCTTAAAAAGGATTAACTCTAAACGTGGAACTGTTGTAGAGGTGGTTGCTTTGTGAGAGGTTTGTCAAAACTCATCCTAAGATCATGTGATACCTTACACGCACGCACGCACACACACACACGCACCTTAATTCTCTATTGCTTAAAGGTGAAAGGCAAGTGATAATAATAAAATAAATAGACTTCCTTTTTGACCAGAGGTTCAGTCCTACCTTTAAACCTGAAAGTGTTCCATTAATGTTTCATTTTGCATTTCAGCTACAGTTCATCACAAGCAAGGTCCTGCCTGGAGTTAATAATGTAAAATGTTCAGCATGAATACATAATAACCTATAATTTACTTTCATTTGCATCAGCATTACTGAATATTTAGTGCATATTCAGTACTACCACAACAGCTCTCTCTGTGTCACAGGCTTATTTAAAGGCTCATTGTCCCAGAAGAACTCACTTACAGTAATATCAGTTGTCATTCTTGTATTGTGTCTTATTGTAATGCACCGTATAATTCAGGGTGTCATGACTTCACCAGGAGACAGATGGTGATTAATTCCTTTCTGCACAGACTCAGTAAAACCTAAAGCAGGTCATTTTCACATCACATCAATGCAGAACACTCTTAATCACATCAGTGTGGAAACTCTGAAATGTTTGAAATAAATGAACACACTGATGCTCATTAGATCAATACAACATCAGGTCATGCTGACAGCTCCATCCATCCATCATCTGTCTTCAGTTTCTCCATACAGTGAACAATAGCTCAATTTAACTGACATTTAACCCGTCAAATCTTGCTTAGATTAAGAACAAAGAGAGTTAAACAAATGTTAGCATGTGTATGTAATTACAAAGTATCTTCCTGTTTAACAGGATTAGTATTTTCCTTTAAAATCCTTTTATGGTTGAATCCTTAACAAATATCTGAGATTCACTTCAGTCAGTGACACTAAATTGTTAAGAAGCAATAAAATTTATGGAGTAGATTCTAATATTGTCCTTTGATGTTCACGCAGAAGGGTGACACTTCTCTAAAATTTGTGTATGCTTGTAAAATTGGCTTAGTCTACAGTTTTCCTGAATGTGTTGAGGAAACAGGAAACCTGATGAATTGCCTGTCAGGAGGAAGCAAGTGCTCTCAAAGGAAAATATATTAAATGTCATGTCCCTGCTGTTATAAGAAAACTCAGGACAAGAAAAGAATTTCTGTATCTATGAAATATTAAAGACACCAGAATTTAGCGTTCATGACAAATCCAGGGAGAGATTCTTGATCCATTTTTAACTATTTGATTACAAACCTGAAAAGTTTGACTCTCCATGAAATCACCACCAAAAGCTGTCTGCATCTTCATAAACTGCTTGTATTATTCATTTGTATTTGGTGTTTTATTTTTACACATAATATGATTACTGCTACTACAAAATTAGGTGTTAGCCCTTTAATGTGTCAACAGACAGGTTTAAACACACTTGATGAGACAACTGAACAAGTTTTTAAAATCCTGAACATATTTTAAAAAATGCTCTAAAACATTCTCAACTAAAACCAAATATTGACTTCACACATGGCTCCTCTGAGGTGCTAATCAGTGAAGAATGGAACACAATACATTTCAGTGTTCATTTCAACACTAATTTGAATAAAATGAACACTGAAAATGTAACCCTGGCTAAAGAGTAAACTTTATTTTCCAGTGGGACCAAATGTTATCTGAAATGGCGTTTAAACAACACTGGATTTTCTACTGTGTCCATACTCTGCTTCAGTATGTTTTACAGTTGAGAAACATAAATATATACCGTTTTAGCTTCTAATTAAATGAGGGAAAAAATAGTCTGTTCTAAAAATACATGCATCAAAAGTAAATAACATTTAAAATACAGCCATAACTATTGCACTGTTTTTGCATTTAGATTAACACTCTGACACTAGACAGTTCCCTGGAGGTTCTGAGGCAGATGTTTGTGTTTGTATGTTTGGTTTTCATCCAGTCAAGTGTGATGTCCCACACAGGAATCCTTAATTAACCTTTAACTGATCTCTAGTTAATTAATAAGCCCAGATGTCCATCTATCAGTGATTAGGGTGAAAACAGAATCATTAGATACGTTTATGGGCGATTATTAGATGTTTATTAATAAGGCAGATGTGGCTAAGGGTAGGATTAGATGGCTGCCGACTGGAAGATTGCTGGTTTGATCCCAGTTTCATCCACTGCATGTCACCTCCCAGGACTTGCTTGAAAGAAGGGTAGTTTATCTCAATGAGAACTTGGTTGAACAAAGGACATGCTATGAATACAAGGAACCAGAGTTAATTACTTTCAGCGTGTTTAAAACAGTTTTCTTCATAAAACTTCTAGAAGGAGGAAAATTTCAGATTGTAGCTTTAAGTTTTCTAACCGGACAGTTTTTGAAATTTTTATGTTTGTTAAGGATTAAAGTGTAATATTTAATATAATAATTTGATACACATTAAACTTATTTTTCATGTTTGCTTAGAAATATTGACAGTAATATCAAGTTATATCAGTCAATCAATCAAAGCTTCACTGTCACATGCACAGAAGACTTCCCTGCACGATGAAATTCTTACTTTGCAGTCCGTACTGTCAAGAAAGTATATACATTTGATTTGAGCTTAAATTACCTAAATAGGCATATTTACAGTAAAGATTTCTAAAAGATAAAAAAGAAGAAATATGAATTATATAGTAATATAGACTTCATTGAAGCCCTTAATATGTAATTGTGCAGTAGAGCACAATCACTAAACAGTGGACTGACTATCAAGATAAACAGACATTTTATTGTTTCAATAAAAATATTTTAACTGTGAATATTGTAGTGCGATGGAAGTCACTAGACATGTATTAAATATTATATAAATATGAATTATCAATCTTATTGATCTTTGAATGTTAATTTAAAGCCACAATGTGTAATATTTGTACCTGTTTACTACCAAATTCTGTGTATCCAGTGCACAAACTTGTCCCTTTTCATTAATATTTCTCACCAACATCAATTCTAAATATTCCTCTCAGCTTCAAATTTTACATTTTTAATACATAAATTGTGGTCGACGCTCCATGGTCATCCTCCATCTTGAAATACGGTAGCTATTTAGGGACATACGAGCTCTGAGTTACGCGTTTGCACTATGACTGTAACCTGAAAGAAACAGCAGAGGGCAGCAGTGCGCCGTGGAAGCATGGCGTCTGACAATGCAACTAAGAAGAGACGAGACTAGCTGTTACACTGTTGCTGGACTTTGTTAGTTTGAATAACAAACAATGAAATCAAAAGACACATCAAATATGTCAGGTCTTATTGATTTCCAACACTCAGCAGCCGCATATGATGAGAACCCCGCCCGCAACAGGTAGACACCAGCATCCAAGACTCACCTCAGCTGATCATTTCTTCATAATAAAGCTCCCAATCCGGTCCCAACGTATCAGTTCCAAAGTCCTTCTTCAAGAAAACTCCTTCTATTAAAGTCTCCTCTCTTACCGCAGCCTGCCGTGTCTCTCCCAACGGTGGTCCGCTAGCCGGTAGCCATGTTAGCATTAGTTACCGGTACTTTATTTCCACAGCGTGTCCCCGGCTCCAGCCAAACCTCATCGGCTATCCGATCGCTAAACAGCCAGTGGTTGATGTTAGCTCCATCTCGATCCTCACTGCGGCGCACACCGATCAGCTGATGGCTAACCGGCAGACTCTTGTTTACTCCGCTGCTCTGATCCACATGACACCGGACGCCACAGCTGATGCCACCCCTCCTCCGTGTGTGAATCGGTGACAGGCAGCTATGCTAGCTTCCTTCAGGACTGGTAGGTTGATACAACAGCTAACAGCAGTGTTTCCCCTAGAAATGTTCACAGCCGTGATGTTTGTTGACTAAGGGGGGTGTAGGATAGCGCCGCCTCGTCGCGCGGGGGGAGGGGGGGGCTACGTGTGGCATTATGCATTAAGACTGAACACTCATTAAAAATGTTTTTTACCTGCTTGAGTAGTTATATGCTTTGTGTGGGTTAGGCTACAGAGACTGGAAATAAATCAATCTCATGCTTTTTTATAAAAAAACGAACCAGATAGCTGGAGTGAACGCTGGAGTTGTTGCCTTTTTGAGTGGGCCACCGTAGCTGCAATACTTACTCGAAACTGCATGGCGCTAAAGAGTCGCAGTTTTTACCATGATTTCTATGAATATCACTGATAGGGCCTTTAACAGTACCTTAGATTCTTTGTAACATCAGGGACCCGCACACTTCAGAATAATTCAGACAGAGTCAAGAATATAGTTATAAAAATAAATGTAATACTATTTCTTTTAACTAATGAGGACACAGGACAAATTATGATGAATGATGGTTGAACAAGATAACTGAGACAATTAATGATGTGATGGAATGTAAGCTTAGATGTTGTAGCAGAACCTACATTACGTGTCTTAGAACCTTGTGATGTCTGGGTTAAATCAATCTGTATGGTTTAATAAACTATCAAATTAATAAAAACCATTGATGCCAGCGTGCAGTGTCTACAAACCATTGTGCGGAGGTCCTCGTGTGATCCAGGGGTCAACGAGGTCTGTACGGACAGGCTGAAATGTGCTTATATTTTTTAGTCCCCAGAAGAGCAGCTCCTACACAAGTGTGGTTTTTTAAAAAAGGTTTATATGTCTGCTTGATGTGGTTTTAGTGTGAGGAACAAAAAAACAACTGATGTGTAAGAGGGCTGAAACCATATTTGCAAACCTTTTCCAAAATTTTTTACTGCCTTAATTACAGTGGTTAGCATTTTTATCTACCCAAAATATTGAATTTCTGTTAGTTTTCTACTTTAAGTCATCACTGTTTTTTGTAACTCATGTAGTTCATTGCACTAGTGTTCACTGCTTTAGTTTTGGTCTGCAACCCTAATTCTTTGCAGTTCATTGTAATTCCTGGTTAGCCCTCTTACCTACTCAAAGCATTGGCATGCTGTTAGTTTTCAACAATGTTTTTTGTAGTTCACTGTACCAGTTTTTACTGCCTTAGTTTTAGTCTCCTTACACATTTAATTTCATCAATGTTTTCAGTTACTTAGTAATCCCAGGCTGACCACATTTAGTCCTCTTCTCTGTGTTTCATTAATGTTATGTTAGTTTTCTAGTTTTAGTCTTCAGTGTTTTATGTGTTGTTGATTTTTGTGTTTGTTATGCAGCACATTGAGTTTCGTTAAATGTGTTATATAAATAAAGCTGCCTTGTCTTGTCAAACTTTCTCAAAATGAACTGTGTGCCAGTATAAGCCAGCACATAATAAACTCATGACAGTCTTCCCAAATACCAGTTAATGTCTGTAAAGATAATTCCTGAACCAGAACTTTCTCTGTTTTCTTCTCTTGGAACTCCACTAGAACTGCTTAATCCAACAGTACCATCAGTTACGATAAACCCACATTTTCCTCCCTTTACTTGTTTTGTTCTGTCATCATGAGACTCACCCTGTCTTTAAACGTTTGAGTCGCTATCCAATTCACTCCTGAGTTTCTGAGTTTTCCAGCCTCAGCAAACTTCAGCGCCTTAGGCGTTACAGCAGGTCCGACCAAGTGAGGACTCATAAAGTTTGCCTCCCCTCTCTGTGTGACCTTTCACTGCCTCTAATGAGGGCACAAAGACAGACTTTAAGCCAACAAAGGAGCGTATCAAGATCTCTCAAAGGACAGGACAGATACAGTGCTGTGCCTTTTTCTGCATAATCATTAAGTGTCAGGTACTGCAGAGGTAGAGATGTATGTTTTGTCCTAGTTTACAAACTCTGCTGCAGAGAAAAGTGCTATGCTTGTAAATTAAAATGGAACTATACAGCGTGAATGTGCTAATTTTTTAAAGGAATAATCTGACATTATAGAATTGAGTTTATGTGAAATGTGCCGGTATGTTTACTGTCACACCTGCGTCGGAGGTTTCTTCCTGCTTTTCCATAATACCACTGTGTTAACCAACTCCTTTTCTTCACTCGACACTGTAGGATCTTTACAATACATGCAAGCTCATAAACTGTAGTTTTCTATTGTCTCCATCACATAGTCTCACTCACGGTTAATGGTTTTCATCCCTGGCCTGAGGTGTTGCTGTGCTGGTGTGTCAACAAAAAAAAAGAAAAAAGAAAAGAAATCAAATTTAAGTGATTTCAAATCAGAAATTAATGTAATTCTGTGTCCTTGAGTACAGTGTCCACTTTGAGGACATCCTTGGGTTCGATCAAACACCCCTCATGGTCAGACCTTAGATGAAAAACACTGCAAGTATCAGAAAAACAATCAAACCTGTCAGACTTCAGACCAAAAGGTCTCAGAAACACTGACATTAGAAATTGCTGTGAATCAGTCTGAGGATTAGATTCAGAGCTGCACTGTAGGTATGGAAATATAAACCTGAGATAATAAAAGCATCATTTAACCTTCTGCTTTACCTTGTTACAGTGTCAGGCTGTGATTAGCCCTTTTAGTTTGAATCTTTAGCCACACCTCTGCATCAACAGTCTTGATTTAGAAATCTTCTGTAAGGCAAACAAAAATTCTTCACAGTAAAACCTGCTATGTAGTCTGAAAACACAGCAGTGAGACTCTGGGAGGGGAAGTGGGATCAATAAACATTCAGGACAGTTGAAATAACCCCACAATGTGACATTATACAAGACACTCCAATCAATGAAAGGTGAGATGTGCTTCTTACACTAAAACTGATCACTTTAGCATTTGTTTGTCATTTTTATTTCATCTGTAGCTCTTTTCCATCACTGGTCAGTGGTCATACATTCCTGAGTTGTTGCTTTTTTACCCCTCAAGCTCTAAACAAATGAAGGTCATGAGCACCCAGTAGTTCCCTTTATTATACATTCTAACTGGTGAGCTATTTAAGTATATATGCAGATTGGATATAAGGTCAAATGCTTTTCAGACAACAGCAGCAGAAAGAAAATGTGTAGGTGGCAAGTAGAGGGCAAGATATTATTATTTTCATTATACGGCAAATCTTCCTGTGTATTGTTGGCAAAAATGATCCCTAGAACGTACTGCTGACACCGGTATAGTTGGTATTTTAAGCAGAGGTAGTAAGTGCTAGAGCTAACAATGACTTGAGAGTAAAAATGTTTGTGAATCATGATCATTTGATAAATGCAATAGGCTGTAATATGAGACCTTTACATTTTGCCATAAGTAAAGTAATAGACCAGGTTTTTTTATGATACCAGTAGAATAGTCTTCACTCACATCCATTTTTCAAATGTAATGCCTAAACTTACTGTTTATGTTGTATTTTTGGAAGGAGTTTCTGAAAGAGGCTGAAGCTTCTGCCTACTCACCTTCACAAAATCATGGCGTTATCACCTTTTACAGCTTATTTTTAGGTAGAAAGCAATTCAGATCGAAGCCTTTATCTTACTGCGGATGCTACAGAGGAGTGGGCATGCTCAAAGGTGAGAAAAGTGGATTCAGAAAACAGAACTTTTAAAAGTGAGTGGACGAACCAGTATAGGTTCATTCTTCTAATCGGCAGTGCCAAACCTTTATGTCTCATATGCTGTGAAACTGGCGTTAGACAAAAGCAGGAATATCAAACGTCACTACAAAACAAACCGCATGTTTTTTGAACAAATGAAGTCTGAAGAGAGCGCACGGAAAAGAAATGAGCTAAGAGCTCAGCACGACAGATCCACCCGACTCATCACACACTTTCACTCGTTCACTCTTTCACTCTTTCCAGCGTGCATACGAGTGTTCTCTGCACATCGTTTGGATTTTAGGACAGCATGAAAAACCATTCAGTGACGTGGAGGCGTGTTTGACTGCTGCTGCAGAGACATTGCTCGAAGGTAAACAAAAAGACGAACTGTGTGAAAAAATCAAACAAATCCCAATGTCTGCTACAACAGAAAATCTGAAGTATCGGCAGATACAAGCTGTCGCAGCTTGATGCAGCGATGCAGAATGCATATCACTAGCTATTGATGAGTCCACAGATGTCACAGATAATGCACAACTACTGGTACATGTGAGATTTTATCACAAAGAAAAGAAGAGATGTGTGAGGACTTGCTGGGCGTGAGGTCACTAGAGACACAAACAAGAGGAGAGGACATATATGAGGCTATTTAGGACATGCTGATAAAGAAGGGAATAGATCCCAAAAAGGTGATCTCAGTCACTACAGATGGTGCCCCATCCTTGGTTGGAAGAGAGAATGGGGATGTGACACGGATGAAAGAGGACAACCCAGATCTTATCACTGCATCATCCATCAGACTGTTCTGTGTGCCACACTAAAGGAAGAGTGTCATGAAGTACAACAGAGCATCATCATCCCATCAGCACCGTCTGCTGAGAGAGTTTCTGAAAGACGTTGAGGCAAATGTAAATGACTTCTGTTATGAACAACGTTAAAACAAGCACTGCTCCAGCCTAACCGACACACACCTTCATATGTGCATAAGAATGCCATTGACCACATGCAAACCCAGATTCAAGCTGCTGACAGAGCAGTCCCATGCACATTTCTCTCACTGAGAAGAAAAGTAATGTGTACATAAGAATGTGAAAAGAGTGGGCACTTGTTTCAAAAAGACCTATTTTTGTTCACTGTTATTCAAAAGTTTCAGTCCTATGTTACTTGAAAGTTTCCAATCTAAACAACCAACTAAATTATAACATTTGAAAGTACAGTTAAAAAGAAAACCAAACAGGCATTAAACCATAAAATACACAAATGTAGGAATAAAATGGAAAGGAGAAAAACCAATAGGCTCAATATTAAAACCAGGTTTAAAAGAAAGGACTAAAAACCAAACAGGCTAAAAATCTAAAAATATACAGAAGTAAAAGTAAGCAATCAACAGGATGGAAGTAAATCTATAGACTTGATACTAAAACCAAATTTAAGAATAAAAAGCCAGGGAGAAAAAGTGCTGTCTCAGTAGAGATTTAAAAGCTGGGATTGAAGGTGCCAGCCTAACGTGGAGGGGCAGAGAGTTCCATAGTTTTGGTGCACATACGGAGAAGGCCCTTTCACCGCGGGACTTCAAGCGTGCCTTAGGAACCATGAGGAGGAGCTGATCCTCAGACCTCAGGGCACGAGGAGGGTGGTAGTGGTGAAGCAGCTCACTCAGGTAAGAAGGGGCGTGGCCATTCAGGGACTTAAAAACTAAAAGTAGAATTCCTGAATTGGACCGGCAACCAGTGAAGGGATCGGAGAATTGGTGTAATATGGTGTCTTCTATTAGCTCCGGTCAAGAACCTTGCTGCTGCATTCTGAACCAGCTGGAGTCTGGACAGAGCCGCTTTGCTAATGCCATAGAGGCAGGAGTTAGAATTGTCGAGCCGGGATGTAATAAAAGCGTGGACCACGGATTCCAGATGGCGTTTACTCAGAATAGGCTTAAGTAAATATGAAGACAAAAAACACATTCACATCTATTTTTTTTAAACATTTTTCAAAATAAGTACTTTTGATCTTATGACTTTTCAGAATATGTTTATTGTTTGTAAAGAAGTTCCAAAGTTCACTCTGTTAACCATAAACCAAAAATAAATGTTATTAAAAAGAAACAGAAATGTAATTTGTTGATTTAACGATCATAAATAAGCCATGAGCTGATGTACTATTGGGTTTTTCATTGATTACTCCTGTCTAAAACACCCACGTTCACCCATAAATGGTCAATGCAAAGCACGTCATGAATATTCTGCATATAGATGAGCTGGCTGATTTGTGGCATTTCATGGACACCATGGAAACCGAGAGGTCTAGACAGAAAATGCTATTTCACTGAGACTGAAAACAAGGCCCTTGTGAGTGACGTAGATCTGTGGTGGACATCAAAAAGAAAAAGAAAAACAAAAGTGGTTAGATCTGAAGGTGGAGGCAAAGAGGAAGATGGCAATAGTCATTTTCAGCCTGTTATGTTGTTGTAAGTCAAATCTTGGATGGGTTATTCTGAAACTGCCATCTCGTTGTACGGGGACCCTGGTTCAATGACAATAAACATGCTGTCTGCTTTAATGATGCCTTCTTAAACAGTTGGCATTGTGGAGCTAGGGATGACTGAGATTTTCCAGACCTAAGGGTATCATTTAATCAAAAACTTATTAAACTTAAATTTAATGAAACCAAAGGGGTTTTATTTTAAACAAATATCAGCCGCCTGTCAGCTAATTCCATCTGGAACAAGCCGTTTACAGGAAACTAGAGAGTGGTCAAGCAGCAGGTGCACTGGTATTGCATGGTTGGCAGCAGTGAGGTCTCTGCGGTTAATAGAAGCCATTATAGTCTATGGTTTTGTTTACATCTGATGCACTGTGGCACATGAGACAATTAATGCACCACTAGGTAATTTGAAAACTTAAATATGAATGTAGATTCTTAAAAACAACATAGTTTCATTCAGGTTCTCATTTTGGCTCGCCGGTTCGCGTGGGATTCAAAATAAAAGGGGCAGCAAAACACTTTTGTTGTGGAATTGTATTTCGTACTAGACATTTTATTAAAAGGACATATCAAAACAATATTCAGAATTTATATATTGCCATCGCAAACATTATTTATTCGGTTTATAAGGTTCGCACATCACAATATAATCACTCTGACCGTTTTAGTTAAATCGTCCACTTGATGGCGCCATAGAGCAAATGAATCAGCACAACGCCTAGAATCATGAGTCGACCAGTTGGATGGAAAGCTTCAGTTCATCACGAGGCTTTATCTCACCATCACTAATAGAAACACACAACAGATCATTTTTACTAAACAAAAATGTTTCTTAAACTTCTGCTCCTGGGAAGGCTGTAGGCTAAGTCAACACAGTGACTACCTGGAGCCCTATATATAAGCCCGCTGACTGATTACAAGATTGTAGACACCTGTGATGCTAATTAGTGGACACACCTTGATTTAACATGTCCCTTTGGTCACAGTATTTTCAATCTTTTCTATGGGTACCATCATTTTTGTCCAGGCCTGTTCCATGAGTTTATTTTTTAATAATTCTGTTGAAGCATGGTTGAAAAGCAATGTCTGACTTTCATTGGTTAAATTTCACAGAATTTTTATTTATTACTACTTTTGTCAGATTCAAGTGATTTCTGTGACCCTTGTGGGTTTTTCTTTCATTGACCAAAGGGTACCAACTATTTTGTCCACGTCTGTATATACTGTATACTTTACCACCATTTTAAACAAGTTCAACAAGGGATAAAAGGAGCTACAGGTCTGGAGAAACTGCACTGAGCAAACTGAGAGGAGACATGGTATAACAGACAGGCCAACAAACGGGTTAAAGCAAGAATGCTTCTGTGAACAAAAGTGATGAATGAAGGATGGCACAGTCAGATGGTTCTCTGACACACTAACTTAATATTCAGTCTTTTAAAATAAATTCAAACCCATTAAAATAGCAGAAAAATAACTTTGTTTCTGTAATGTTATGTATTAGTGAGTTTTTCCTAAATAAAATGATGAGTAACTACATCATACAGAAAATCCACTAACAATTATTTCTCTATTTGCTTCTTCTTTTAGGAGTACCAGATTGACATCATCTTTGCCCAGACGTGGACAGACAGCCGTCTCAGATATAACAGCACAATGAAAATACTGACTTTAAACAGCAACATGGTAGGACTTATATGGCTACCTGACACCATCTTCAGAAACTCAAAGACAGCAGATTCTCATTGGATCACAATGCCTAACCAGCTGCTCAGGATATGGAATGATGGGAAGATACTTTACACCTTAAGGTAAAGATGCTTCAGAAACATACCCCTAGTAGATGTGGTTACTAGGACTGTTCTCCATAAAGTAGAAGGGAATAATATTAGAAAATCCATTATTTATCCTGTAATACATGTAAATATTGTTTTATGCAAAACACAGTCAACGTTCTGAATATTACATTTCATTCATATACAGCCAGTGATAGTTTTTTTTTTTTTTTGTAGATATGAAAATTTTAAATATAATCTTTTTTGGAATATTTGTTCAGGGAGCTCAGAACCACATTTCTGCAGTGGCAGCTTGTCCATATGGGGGCACTGCCCTCCCTGACATGAACGGAGAAAAGCATGTAAATACTGCAGTAAAAACATTTTTAATATATATATAGGGGGCAGGGTTTGAATTACAGGGGAGCTGAGGGGAGCCCGGCTCCCCTGAAAAAGTGACAGGCTCCCCTAGAAGCCCTCAACTTACACACCCAAGGGGAGCCCAAAAAAAGATCCAGTTTCTACCTATATTACATTATTTATATGGACTCTCAGAGTAGCGGGGATCGTTTTGAGCGGCGAGAACGAGAGCGCTGATTGTTGATGCTCTCCAGGCAGCTGTGTCTTGCACACGGCCACAGAAACATTCTCAAATTCACCTAAAGAAAATAATTAACACACGATCGTTCATGTCTGCTCATATTCTCTGGTCATTTCTGTCTTTTATTCATGCCTGATGCGCTCTGCCTCAGCAGAGCTCAAACTTGTGCCGCAGTGACTTCACACCTCTGCTGCGTCACTCTGTCACTTTTGCGGTCGGTAGATCCATTTGATCTGCTTAGTTCAAAGGTAACTCATGAAGTATGAAAGCCAGGGAGCAGTTTTTCTGGACTATTGAGAGAAGATGCAGGAAGATCAGAGATAGACAGGACAGAAAAATAGTCAAATAAAAACAAAACAAAGTGCTTGAAAAGGAAAATGTAGGTAGACTTTTCTCACTACACCTTTTTAACTTTATATACTTACCACAAGGCCATATTTATGGTGGTTTTCTCCACGTTTAATACTCCTTCTTTCATCCTGGAAGGAGGATGTGCAGCTAGCTAAACTCACAGCCATTTTCTTCTCCTTGTTCTTGTCTGGTTTGATGACTTAAATGTGGTTGACGAGCAGTTGGAGTTCTCTACATGTCACACAAAACCTAAAGTATCTTTTGCCGCCTGTCTAAAATAAGCGCTTTCTTAGCATCAAAATGTATCTTTAGAATTCATGGACATCATAGGTGAAATCAGACGGGATCAGAAAATACCTTTTATCGGTTTGGAATTGATTGTTGTAATTTGGAATGAT
This sequence comes from Aphyosemion australe, assembly GCA_006937985.1. Classification (NCBI taxonomy): domain Eukaryota; kingdom Metazoa; phylum Chordata; class Actinopteri; order Cyprinodontiformes; family Nothobranchiidae; genus Aphyosemion; species Aphyosemion australe. The sequence goes on from SSNS01000064.1 coordinate 919,883, forward strand.
TGTCGTGGAATTGTGGTCAATTTCCAACTGTTCATTTGAATATTTATAATGGACTAAGAAGGAAATCTTTTCAAACATAGTCCCACCAAGGATCTTTTTCACCAGCTGCCCCTGCAATTCTGACTAGGATTTGTACGCTTTCTTTCCTGCATGGTGGAGTTTTAACTTGTTTAGCTGAATGATTAATGGAGGATACTGAAAAATACTTTTAATATGTTCCATAAGAGAATGCAGTGATTTCATCTGCAGCCTTGTCTGTTTTTATTCAGATGTTTTCCAAGTGTGCAATCAGGCCATGCAGTATTTTTACTCATTTCCTAAGTGTTACACATCTTCAGATCTTTTAAGTGTTTCGATAATGACATTGGTTTTACATCCTAGCTTTGAATTTAGGCTGCTCCTGTGCTTCAGCGCGCGCGCGCGTGTGTGTGTGTGTGTGTGTGTGTGTGTGTGTGTGTGTGTGTGGCAAATAAATATGATATGAATAATGAAAAAAAATGTAAAATTTTCCAACAGTTTTCTGATGCAGGATTTAAAGATGGAAGTTTTATGATCTAGTCTATTGTATTATTTTTCCAGCTGTATGAACATGTGAGATTTTAATTAAAATTACGTTGCATGTAAGTTGAGTGTTCTCAGTTTGACTTTTTATATCAGTTTCCTAATTCTTGGTTTTCATGGTTCCTGTCACCATTCAGTTATCAGGTAACAAGCTCAATATTCATTAAAAAAATCACTAAAATATACCCAGAACCATTTGTGACTAGACCAAATTTCAAACCTTCAAGAGGATTTTAATTGTAATCCTTAATAATAATAATAAATATCAACCTCATTTCATTGTCTCTTAAAGGTTGAGCCGCGATGGTGGCAGAGGGGTTAAGTGGCCGCCTTGCAACCAGAAGGTCGCAGGTTTGCGTCCCACTCAGTCTGTCACTGTCGTTGTGTCCTTGGGCAAGACACTTAACCCACCTTGCCTGCTGGTGGTGGTCGGAGGGACTGGTGGCGCCAGTGTACAGCAGCCTCACCTCTGTCAGTGCGCCCCAGGGCAGCTGTAGCTACATTGTGGCTCATCACCACCAGCGTGTGAATGTGTGGATGACTGATTGTGTTGTGAAGCACCTTGGGGGGTCGTAGAACCCTAATACAGGCCATTTACCATTTGAGCCGCATGTACTGTATGGACTTAAGTCACACCAAGCTTGTATTTGTTTTTTTAACACCAGGCAGCAGTATCTCATTGGCAATGTTAAAGTCATACTAAACAATTGTTTTCATTGTTTCATTCTAAATCATTTTCCTGAGCCAGTATGTGCTAAAATGTTCCTTTACAGAGTTAATGAAAGGTCTCTCAGCCCCCTCCACCCCTTGTGAGCAGGATACCCCATTTGCAACTTGAGCCTCTCCAGAGCGCTGCCCTGAAGTGTCATAAAGTCACGCTTTATGGCAATCCATGTTTACACCTCAGAACAGACAAGCTATACCTGGTTAGCATTTACTGTAACATGTTCATCATGGTGGAGCCTCAGAAGAGACAAAGAAAAAATGTATCTGAAGAAGCTAAAAAAAGATAAAGAACGTCCGACCACAATAGGAGTCAAACAAGAGTCAACATCAGGATATTTCTGAATCGCGAGAGCTCAGAGACACGATTCCTGCATGTTTTAGATTGTAAACACAGCTTATTTGTTTGATTTAGTGATGAACCGCTCCTGTAGACACTAATGAAGGCTGAGGAGACATTTCAGCAGTTAGATTAACAGGGCTGTACATTAACATTTTTAGCTTATAGCACTGGTGCTATAAGGCTGTAGGTTTTGTAGCACAGAACAAAAACTTGTTTCACCAGCATAAAAATTCTGTTACAATTGCTAAAAACCAAAAGTAGTTCTTATAATTAGTTAAACACACTGACAAACACTAGTTAAAGTCAAGTTAAAGTCCCAAGTCATCATCACACACTGGTGAAATTACATCTTCGCATGTGACCCATCCCCATGGTGGGGAGCGGTGAGCTGCAGCTGTGGCCGCGCTCGGGAACTATTTGGTGGTTTAACCCCCCAATCCAACCTCTTAGTGCTGAGTGTCAAGCGAGGAGGCATTGGGTCCCATTTTTTTCAAAGTCTTTGGTATGACCCGACCAGGAATCGAACCCTGATTTCCCGTTCCCTGGGCGGACACTCTACCACTAGGCCACCGGAGCTGGTAGTAGTGCGTATAATGAAAACACATTAACAAGAAATACCTTCAGACATGTTTGTCATTGTTCAAAAATAACATTTTCATTTATTTGAATTGGTGTACATTTGTTCATTACAGAGGTCCGTCCTCAACAGCATAGACATTGAAGAGTAGACACCACATCAACTGCTACTGCCTATGGCGGCCTTCGCCAGGTATACTTTTTATAAAGTCTATGGTTAATAGGTTGTTTTAGCTGCTTTAGCTCTGTGGAGATCTGAGCTCTCAAATTGCAAGAGCGCGCCATTCATAAACCCGTTCACACACGCCAGAATGAGCACGCTCACTTTAAGGTTCATCAGTCAAAATACGAGAGTTCACTTCACGTTCACAAAAAATTTAATGTGTTCATGGACATTCATTCAGGCACAACACTGTCGTGTTGTACTTATAAACCTTTCCCTTCTCAGACATACCTTGGTTTGGTGCAGGTTGTGTTTTGGTTTCTTCTTGTTTGCATGGTTTGTTTTTCTGTTCTGTTAAAGGTTTGAAACACCGCTCCTATTTTCCAGCCTGAAAATTCACCTTCTCAATTCTGCCTGATTCTCTGAAGTGCATGCGTACACCGTATACAAGTAAACTCACAAGAACACACAGGTATTGTGAGATTTGTACTAGAATATAACAATAGCTATATTGACACGGTAACACTTGGTTATCACAATAGACTACAACCACTATTTGGCATAGTGGCGGGCCATGGAGTTGCCTGCCAATTCTTCCTTACACAAAAAGCAAGTAACTTACAGAATGAGAAACAGAAGAGCTGGAGCACTCAAATGAGTATAAATACATTTAATAGGTGCACCTATTAAAGGTAAATGTGGTTTGTGTTTGTCTAACATTAGCACCCAGCAGCACTTGCGCGGTGATATCAACTGTAGAATTGACCGCATCAGATACCGGAGCAACTCTGTTGACTATTAAAAGACAGCCAAACTTGGTGGAGTAATATCCGCTGATGACATGAGGAGAAAGAGAAAAAAAAGGAATAATGAAATGTCATTTGGAATTAATTATGTCTGGAGTAAACAGAGATGACATTTTGTGATATCTATGACTGTCCCTCACACTCAGAATTGTCCCAATGCTTTACTTTAATGAGGTTAAAAGATCACACTGGACTTTTTTCTTTTTTGCAAATATTTTCCTACTTTTTCATGTTTTTAATATTTACCCTCTTTTGTGTTTACTCGCCAGCAGATAATTTTGTTATGTTTTTTTTCTAGCTCATTTTAACTAAATGTGGAAAATCTTTTATGTTGTCTTGGCTCGTTCTGAAGTACCTAGTTTGATGTATGATTGGAGCCATCGTTCATACAGAGGTCGGGGCATCCTCAGCGCTTCCTTTGGCCTCTTTTCCCTCTGAGATATGAGATGATCCTAGCATTCCTAAACTAGCTTTTAATTGAAGGTCAAAAACACACTGGCTTCATAATTGCTTCACACCTCAGACAGCTTTCCCCAGAGCAGCCATGCAACAGATAATTACAGCCGTCTGCTTTCTAAGAAAACTGCTTTATAAGACTTCATTCTCTCACATCATTAATACATGGAGTCAGTGCAGATCATCACTTCAGTCCCTCCTGACATCAGCATCTTGTGTTGTGTCATGATTTGAAGATGTTTTCAGCAATCAAGATATGGACAAAAAGTTCAAGTTACTATAAATAAAGTAACACTTTTATAATAATAATAATAATAATAACAATAACAACAATAGGTTAGAAATCTTGGTGTCATAACTGATTCAGACCTGAGCTTCACTGGTTACATTAAGGCTATAACTAGATCAGTGTTTTATCATCTTCATCAAACAGCAAGACTCAGAGGTCTCATGTCCAGACCAGACCTAGAGAAACTCACTCATGCGTTCATCTCCAGCAGGCTGGACTACTGCAATGGTCTTCTGTCTGGTCTTCCCAAAAAAGCTGTGAAGCAACTGCAGCTTATTCAGAATGCTGCTGCTAGAGTCTTAACAAGAACCAAGAGAACCGAGCACATCACTCCTGTTCTTAAATCTCTACACTGGTTACCAGTAAACTACAGAATCCATTTCAAAGTGTCTCTGCTAGTTTATAAATCACTCAATGGCATGGAGCCAAAACACATGTCAGATCTCATTCCAGCATTTACACCCAGCAGGGCTCTGAGATCCTTAGGAAGCAGTCAGCTGGTAGAACCTCGGGTCAGAACCAAACAAGGTGAAGCTGCTTTTAGCTACTATGCTGCACACAGATGGAATCAGCTTCCTCATGACCTCAAATGTGCCCCAACTCTAGTGACATCAGCCTATGAATTAATGTTTCTTATACTGCACCTTCTGCGCTGTAACTGCTCAGTCTTTAACTTTGCCTTTTATCTGATTCTTAAATCTGAAATTAACTTGTGTATTTAATTTGATCTACATTTATTTGAGTATTTTAATTATGCTGTCACGTTATTTTATTGTTCATGCTATTCTCGCTAATGGAAATCACATTGAATTGCCTCTGTGTATGAAATGTGCTACACAAATAAAGCTGCCTTGCCTAATAACAATAATAATGTGTTTAATTTATAGAGCACTTCTATAGGCAACAAAAGCACTTCACTGAGAATCTATTGTTAACACACTCACACATTCACACTGCTGGTGATGGTAAACTACATCTTAGCCACCGCTGCTCTTGGGAAGTCCAGCAGAGATGGCATTTTGCACCATTGGCTCATCTGTTTGGAAAAGAAAATTAGGTGAATTGTCTTGCCCTAGATCACAAAAACACAATTCCTAGGTAGGAGCTGGGATCATACCAGCAACTCCCCGATTACTGGACAACCTGCTTTACCTCCTGATCCACTGTTGCCCTTACAAATAATTAAAGCAATAGCGAGGCAGTAAAAAAAATACCTACACCAAAAAAAATGTCTACAATTCCTTAAATGCAGATCACCCACTGCCATTTATAACGGAGTTCAAAACTAAAATATCTTATGTTTGGTCAATTCTGGACATTGTCAAACTCTGTTAGACCTATTTGTTGTGATGACCCTCGGCTAGTACATCAAATTCTACCTTAATAATAGGAAAACTGACTGAATGAGAGTCATTTTTATGTTTGCTAGCCTCGATTTGCTGTGGCAATCATCTTGGATTAACACCAAAGGATACTTGTAGATGTGCCTCTAAAGATTACTTTCTGAGGGTGTCATTCAAAATCCATAAGATATCACTCTGTGAGTTCTGGAGAATCCCAGAGCTGGTGCTCCGGGTCGTTGTCGGTGCTCCCCTCACCCGGACATCCCCGACAGTGGGTTGAGCAGACTGCAGCAATGATCCACCTCCTACCTACTCATACAAGTTAATGCAGAGGATTCTTCCAACAGCGTAACAGCTCACTAGGGATGTGTAATTCACTAAATGGTTCTACGTGTATCCCAACTCAGAAGAGTCAGCTGCTACATAGGCTACTATACTTATAGTCTAATAAAAACACATTAAAGGTAAAAATAGATTTGTTATAAAGATTCTTAGCATCAAACATGTCCTTAAATCAAAGCTTTTCCTGTGTTCAAAGCTTTGATTTTTAGTCCATAAACTAATCAGACCTTTCAGCTTTAATCTGTTTTACACATTATACTGAACGACTGAACACATGGATTTGATATTTTGGAGATAAACACAAACTACCTGGAGTGTTTTTTTTTCAACTAAACATTAGACTTTAAAACATTATTATGAAAGAATGTTATTTTGTTGTTATGGGCTTTGTCTTTTTATTTTTATTTTTTGTAGAATTTGTTGACTAAAGGTGATTCTGAGAGTGAACTATGAAGCACTGTGTGTGTGTGTGTGTGTGTGTGTGTGTGTGTGTGTGTGTGTGTGTGTGTGTGTGTGTGTGTGTGTGTGTGTGTGTGTGTGTGTGTGTGTGTGTGTGTGTGTGTGTGTGTGTGTTAGAGAAGACAAGCTGCTAAAGGGACTCTGCCTCTGTCTGAGATGCGCTGCTGCTTTGTGATTCACACCATTTTCACTTATTGATTCTCTTATAATGAATCCACTGTAGCAGAATTGTTTTATCACATAAACGAACAGTTTTTTCCCCAGTGTGACTGCAGATTATTGTTAAATACCAATAAACATTTAGAGTGGTCTGCTCCCAGAAATACTCATTGTTTAATTGTGTTAATTTTTCAAATCCAAATTAAAAAGCTACAATCACTGCAGCATTGTGAGTAAAACATTACATGTAATGATTTTTATTTATAAAACAAATGCAACTCAGATCTGTTACAGTCCAGGCAGTGTTTTACTGAACTGCATCTGTAGTTCCTGAAACAAGCATATCTGAGCCCCCCATAGATCACTGCAAATGTATTGATTAAACCAGTGTCCCACATCTTTAAAAACATGAACATGTAGGTCAGTGTCAGAATCAAAATGGTTCATGTCAAAAGGTCAAAATCTAGAAAAGTAATGAAATGTAATGATTTAAATATTTATGATAAAGTACTTAGCAGGATTCTTACATGTGCCTGAAATCCTTCAACAACACTTACATCTAATGCTGTATTCTCAAGGTTCTTGAATTTTCTAATGTCCTCAAATCTATGAATGAAGTCAGTTATAGAAAGCTGGAGTCATTAATAATCATCACTAATTACATTTCAAAGCACTGCAAATCAGACTGTCATTCGTTTATTTGTTGTTTTCATTTGATTTTTTAGACACTGGCTTTAACAGGTCCTGTAATATAGTTTGTTTAGCCTGTATGGAGGTTCATAACCACACATTCAGTGCTGTATGTAATTAGCTTTTTTTTTATTTTTTAATAAACCAAAATGAACACTTTTCCCCCTTAATGCAGGTTGACGATAAATGCAGAGTGCCAGCTGCAGCTACACAACTTTCCGATGGATGAACATTCATGTCCGCTCATCTTCTCCAGCTGTGAGTACACTCTCCATGGCTTTAACCGCTTTCTTTCTCTCCATGAACACCAATACAGCTGAAAGTGATTAACAATGCCCTCAGCTGCTTAATCAACCAGAAAATTATCAGACAGGTTTAATTGATTTCATGCCAGGCCCAATAAAAAAAGTGTTCCTTTAATTTTTGTGAGCAGTGTATAAATATGTTAGGGGTGGGAATTTAACGCTCTAATTATGAGTAATTAATTAAAAAAAAATAATGCGTTAAAAAAAATTAACGCATTTAACCTTTAAGCCCGAGGGTTGTCGGGCGTGAAGTTTAGCAGCAAAATGCATTCCCTAAATATCAATATAGTCAAGCTGCACCTCTAAAGAAAGCTCACAACCTTGGCTACAAGACCATGCAAACCTTTTTTTGCAATCAGTGCAATGAGTGATCAGAAATCACCTGTGAATGCTGGAGGCAGACACCAGCTCACTGAGAGGATGAAGCAGGATCACTCACACATAGACACATACAAACACATGTTCATGGTCAGAGACCAGCTGGAGATGATATAAATTTACTGAAATAGTTCTCTGTCTGCACTTTTGTATTTTTCACTGTTTTATTCTGTGAAATTATACTTTAAAGGTCCTATTTCATGCAAATTCCATGTTTTGGAGCTTGTGACCATGTTATATTTTTATTTCCTCATAAAAAACACACATGCATTCACCTGTCTCAGCTGTAGATCCTCGGCTGGTCTACAAAGCAGCCGCAGACAGCTGGATGGGGTTGTAAGGGTCCTCCTCATCCAGGTAGTCTTGAATCCGTATCCTTCCTCCCCTGGACTGTAAACACGCTCAGTCTCTCCGTTTAGCTAGCAGGGAGTTTAATCTCCGCAGTGATGAAAAAGTGATTTGTTTCTTAACTAGTCCGCACTTTAAATAAGCCTAGAACCCTAAAATGGATTTTTGTCTGCGAGAGAAACAGGATTCCTGTCCAGTCTTCCTGAAGAAAAGTTTAATCTGCAGAAATGGTTGGATTTTATCTTCAGGAGCTCTCAAAACCTGAGCCAGAATGTGACTGTGATTTCACAGACAGCTTGTTACTTAGACCCACACTCTATTTATTTTTATGGTTATACGTTATGATGCCGCCTATATTTTTCAATGACTGGACATCATTTTATTTATTTTCAACAACATTTCGATACATTTTTCTAGAAATTAATGGTAAAAACTACACATTGTCACTTTAATAGTGCCAATGGTAATAATTTATCATATATTGTGCCTATAGTTTCTCTGGATGGTGTAAAATAGCATGACACAGGCCCTTTAAAGAAAGACTATTCTTGTTAGCTAAGTTTGAATTAAAACTGTTCAACGTAGAGGTCTAAGTTCAGAACTACCTTTTGTACAATTTCTAGGTTCAGTTGCACTTGTTTCATGAAGTGAAAAATAGACCTTTCGTGTTCCATTTATTCAAAAGGATTGAACCTAAAACGTGCATCATTACCAAGTTTTAAACTTCCCTCTAAAAACATGAAATTGTTTCCTCAGTCAGTCAAATATGTTATGAATGGGTGAAAACATACGTGACTTTTCAAGTATCTTCATTATCTCTCCTCTGTCATCAACCACTAATCTCCATCACCCATCTGAGCCTCGAACGGCAAATGCAGCTTCTCTGTTTCTCTTTACAATGAAGCGTAATGTGGTAAAATGTGCCATGTCTAAGATGACCGCAGACGATCAGAATCTAAAATAAAATCTACGTCCTACTCAGAAATATACAATCTGCTTGCATTGTCTTAGCAGAGCTAATATGATTTTATAATTGAGCATGTGAATGTGTTAGCTGCTGTTGTGTGATGACACACAGCAAGTTTGGTTTAGTTCTGACCTTGTTTGTAGGAGTTATTAAAGTTCAAAGATCATCTATGTGAAGTTTGGTGCGAATGGGACCATGCATGTGCTATTTATAGCCAAGTGTCACAAAGAGGGCGGAGCTAAACCTAAATCACCAAATTATAACATGAATGTGTTAGGTGATGTTGTATGAAGAAATAAAGCAAGTTTAGTAGAGTTGTGGCTATTTTTGTAGGAATTATTAAAGATTTAATCAATCTAGGGGGCGCTGTCTCTAAATCAAATGAAATCCCATTGAGCAGTTCTTGGGCTTACAAATGTCATTTATGTGAAGTTTTGTGAGAATCAGATATTGCATGTTTTATTTAGTGGAAACGGTCTCTAAGGAGGCGGAGCTAAAGTTATTTCAACAAATGACCACATGAATGTGTATTTGTGTGATGACACAAAGCAAGTTTGGTACGGTTGTGAACTTGTTTGTAGAAGTTATTAAAGTTTGAAATGGATGTAGGGGGCGCTGTGGTGGAATTAGACCAGGTTCACCAACAATTTGAAAACATTTATTTCAGGGGCTGAATGAATACCCATCGTGTTCAAATTGGTGCAGATCAGAGAATGTATGTTGAAATGCCAACCAAATGTAATGAGGGGGTGTTTTTGCGTAGTATTTTTTGATAATACCTTTGCCATTATAACACAAAACGCTAAGAGAAGTAATAGCACACCTCCCCCGAACGAGCCGGTCGATTTGATATAAGATTTGAGGGTGTGCACACTTCGGTCCAAACGTAATGAGGGATGTTTTTGCCTAACAGGCAGGGCCCTTAAATATAAACCAAGAGAAGGAATATGAGTTTGTTTATTTGGTCATCTGTCTGGAATCAGGTCCAATATTAGAATACAAGTTAAAATTTAAATTACTTTACATAAAATTCAAGATATTTTTGTAAAGCAAATACTGCAAAGTTTTTAGTTTCTGTAAGTTTGAACCATTTCAATGACTTTGGCAGTCTTTGTCTCTGCTATAAAACTTCTGCTGAGCAGATGCTTCCACCCACCTGGTAGAAAGAGACTGATCACTGTGCTGCCGGCCATTATGGAGATCCACATGATGGGCATGATGATTACGGCTCATTTATCAAAAACTTGCACTAAAGCTGATTCAACTGCGAGCAATAGTTTGGAGTCAGCAAGTATCGGTGACAGCTTGTTCTGCATCAAGTTTCAAATTAAAGAAAAACTACTTAAGGTTTTATAGATCAGGGCATTATTAAATAATCTGGTCCTTTTCTTGTTGTGAAAATATTGAAATCTAACTTTTAATTTAAAAAACATCCATCATGTCAATATTTATTTAACTGAAACTAATTGCGAAGCTGTGTGTGGAAATCTAAGATTACCCATGCTGCTTCATTGGAATTTGGGATGTAAAGTATCAGCCAGGACCTGCTGATCAAATACATTGATTAACTTATCAGTGTGACCACCTCTATAAATGTTTGCTGGTCTGGAGCATACAGGTGTGTGTTAACACAATACCAAGAAAGAAAGACTTCGGCAATGATGCGACTGCTTCTGCCCATCAATCTTCTAAGAAAAGGGTCATTTCCAAAGATTTTTGAGTTCATCATGCAGAGACCATTTAAGAGGAGAAAACAACAAGATGACCAGACTGCAAATACGTTTTCCGTCTTATCAAACAGGTTGGGTCAGTTTCCAGTTATAGCATATCAATCATTTAGTAATGTACTTTCTTTAGTCCCATTTCCTACAGACATGGTGTCTTAAACAACAAACAAATCAGATTTCATAAAAAAGGGAGATATTGTCATAGAAACCAGTGATGTTCTTTGGTAGGGAAATGTGTCTAATGACTCACAGTAGGACAAGTGCACAGACAACGCAGTCCAGCTGCAGTTATTACGTCCTAATAGGCTGGATAAGGTGCAATCATGAATGATTCCTGATGCTGCTTTACAGAAAATTACATTTTATCTGCAGCAGGTTTCATTTTCAACATGCTGCTTCATTTTCTCAGAGCATCACTAAGATGATGAATGATCTGCTACATGGACTGAAAGGCTTCAGCTGCTAGTGTGAGCAGTTTCCCCTGATATACTCTTTAGTTTGGTTTTATCCAAACATTGTGCTGTGAGTTATGGGTAAACATCTCAACTTTGGTCTAACCTGTCCAAAGTGCATTGTTCTGGTTCATTCAGAGGCACCTTTACAAACCTAAGTCACACCAGTGAATGGCTTCTTTCTGCGACCCATTGAAACAAACCACTTGATCTGTTGTCTTGTCATAAAGTTTAACCCACAAAGTGACAATGACTGCTCTGTAGAACTGGATCAGCATCTCCTTTGGCCGACCAAACGTCCTCAGTTATTGTAGATAAAACATCCTTGGTTGGACAGGAAGAAGAATGATGACTGATGGTCAAATTACTATAGTAAAGGAACTGGTATATATTAAATATAAACCTACATTTATTTGAAATATGTTCAGCACCCAAGGAATCTTGGGATACGTTGAGCTACAGTGGATACACCAGACACGTCCTTCAAATCAAGGCAAAAGAAGGATGCATTTTTGGGCCACATTAGATGAGACAGCCTTGCTGCATTGCTGCAACACGTCCACCTTCAAATGCAGCCTTTGAAGGACGCAACCCCTGAAATTAGACACACCCACAGAGAGTGTCACACTGATTGCTGCACTGATAGGCAGCAACAGCTTATGATGTGGGGTCATATCTTCTTCACTGGGTAAACTAAGCTTGTCACCATTACAGACAGTCTCAGTGCAGAGAGATGGGAGATGGTAACGCTTGCCCCCACACAGCAAGTTTTATCAGAGACCTGGAGAGGACGACATGACCCTCCTACACTGTAGACTTAAAACCCATTGAACAATTATTACAATATGCTAACACAACAGCTGTCATGTTACTAATGCTGGTTGAAGAATGGGATGCCATCTAATAGCAGCATGTGACCAAGCTGGTGGAGCAAGTGCCAGGCAGTTATGGCTTTTTATGGTTCTTCCATTTGTTATAGACGCCTGTTTGTTGAATTAGTAAGTAGGTTCATCGCCAAAATGTTTTATTTCTTAAGACATCAATCATCCAATCCAATACATGACACCAAACAAGAGTCAGTGTTTGTTCCAATAGTCACTGGCAAAGATTTAACAAGGTCTTTAAAGGAACGACCCACTCAGCTCCCTACAAATGTGGCACCAAATAAGAGGAAACAAACAGGCTTTCCAACAGTTTGAGATTTATTTATTAGAAGCAAGCAAAGAAATAATTGACAAAACACTAATTGTACTTTTTGAAGGTTTAGGTCTGGTTTCACCTTGTCACCTTCCACAGAACTAGACATGAACTACAATGAAAATCTGAAACTGTATAAACTTGTAACCCTTCCTGATGATTATTACTCTCAAAATTCATAAATGTATTATGAGTCATGAGCATACTTGGGTTTTATGCAAATGAGCTTTTTAGTATTTCCATTCTAGTCTTGCAGTCATCTGAGTTATAGAGATTTTCTGACCAGAGAGCTGTCATTTTCTGAATATTTTCAACTGAACCATAGATTGTTTTTTATTTAATGACATCATTAATAGCAAATGTGAGTAAATGCCAGTGGAATTCATTCACCAATTATGTTTTTAGTTTGGCTACATCTTCCCTTGCAACTCATGTTTTTCATTACAATAAATTGCAATTAAGCAAGAAAAGAACTTAATTTTCCCAGTAAAGATGCTAATGTGTCTGTTAAAGACAGAAGAGTTTGGTAAACACAGTTGTAGAGCAAAGATGTAATTGTTAACCCATCATTAATCTCTCATGATCAATTGTGAAAACACTCTGAGGCTCTGTTTGGGTTGTGTGAAGGTTTTGGCCCCACATCAAGATAAATTCATGACATTATTGAGCCAAAGCTTTCATTTACTCTACTTTTCTTCTTCCTCTGTCTTCATTTCAGGGTGTCTTTTCATTAGCCGCCCTCTATCACAAGACAAATGTTGGTCTGAGGGGCCTAGGTCTGTCTGAGCAGGGTATCCATCATTAGGATGTGTCACTCAGTGCCAAGGGTCATAAACACACACGCTCTGTGTAATTACAGATGGATACACACAGAACGAGATGATTTACAAGTGGAGGAACAACTCTGTGGAGGCAGCTGACCAGAAGTCCTGGCGCCTGTACCAGTTTGATTTTATGGGCCTGAGAAACACAACAGATATAATAAAGACTACAGCTGGTAAGAAAAAATTAAGACACACACAAAAATGATATATTAGTCATTCATAAACATGTTCCATCCAACCTGAAAATACATAAAGATTGAGCATTTGTGTGGAAATGTTTGAATAAATTGTATTTTCTTGTTAAATTGTTGATTATCCCAAAATGTATCAGTCAGACCACCAACAAAAGTGGGAATTCTAATTAAAATCTTAGATGATTAATGAAAAATGAAAATAATATTCGTAGTTCACCTGTTGAATTAATTATAGATTCACTCAGATAAAGACAATAACGTTTCTCTTCCTAAACAGAATTTCTACTAAGAAATCACAGTGTTGATATATATGTTGTTTGTTTGTTTGTGTGTGTGTGTGTGTGTGTGCGTGCGTGCGTGGGTGTGGGTTGTGTGCGTGCCTGCTCTGTCTTCTCAACTCCCAGTGAGTCATAGCGGATGGCTGCTCATACTGAGCCAGGATCCTCTGGAGGTTTCTTCCTGTTAAAAGGGAGTTTTCCTCTCCACTGTCGCTACATGCTTGCTTAGTATGAGGATTGTTGTAAAGACACTGACACTAGTCAGTGACTCGATGCAATCTGATGGGTTCCTTAAATTGGAAATTGTTTTACTGATTGGCTTAATGAACTGAACTGTATTAGAATGTTTACTTTGTGAAGTGCCTTGAGACGACTCTTGTTGTGATTTGGCGCTTTATAAATAAACTGAATTGAATTGAATTATTGAAATGCTGTGGCTCATGGTTAAATATGCACTTCAACCATTCCTGCTGATAATTTGAATCTTGTGCAACTCCTCTAATATTACTAGTACATCCTCCTGGAACACTGCAAGTTTTCTCCACCATTCTTCTTTTTCTAAAAATTGTTAGCAGAAGGATTTTAGCTACAGCTAGGGCTAGCTTTTTTTATGCCGTAACGCCGGCGGCTGTGTTTGTATATTGCCAAGACTGGAGTGGGTTTGGACATGCAGATATAAGCAGGAGTGGCTATGATGTTATCACAGCCTGCCTCGGAACAGAAGTTTTTCTCTCGTCATTTTTACTTTTTCTCATTTACATAGAAAGCAGGTTAATATGCTACATCTGACCACTCAAGCTGTCTTTTTTCAATAACAAGGAAAATGTTGCTTTACATTCTACTGCCTTTTTAATGTGTATTGATCAAGTTGTGTTTAGCTTATTCTAAAGTAACTAGATGCTTTCATCCACAGGAGACTATGTGGTGATGACAGTATACTTTGACTTGAGTAGGAGAATGGGCTACTTCACCATCCAGACCTACATCCCCTGCATTCTCACAGTGGTCCTCTCTTGGGTGTCTTTCTGGATCAAAAAGGATGCCACTCCAGCCAGAACAGCTTTAGGTACTGTGACTCTCAACACAGTGGAAGATATCGGTGCTTTATTCATCTCTTTGTCCCAGTTTAGAAATTTTAATTTGCACATTTTAATTATGTTTTCCTTTAAATTTGCTTTGTCTGAATCTGTGTTTACCAACACTGATTGGATGTTTCTTTGTCTTTTGAGCCATCCATTGTGCCACTTTTGTTCTGTTATGCCTTTTTGTGTGTGCTCTCTGTCTCTCTGCAGTCCGGTGGAGTTTGTAAAGGTAATTTGCTTTTTCTCTGTTTTCATTTGACCCATTGTTCATATAGTAGTATATAACTGTTTTTAGAAAATACAATGATGAGCAGCATTGTCTTTGGTGAATGTTAGTTTTTCTTATTATTGGGGTTAAAGATGCAACATGCTCCTTCAGTCGCTCTCCCTTTAATACCACGTTCTGTTCTGTTGATGGGTTGTCATCCATGATGCTCATTAGTGTTGGGTTGTGTTCATGTTTTAAATACAAAAACCTTCCTCAAAGGTATATTCTATTACTGTTGGCATAACACACACACGTAAGGCAATTTTTACCTTATTTCTTAAAGATTCAACAGACAAGGATTATTATACATCATGGAAAAAGGTGCTTTCAAATAAATTATTTGCATTATATTTACATTTATAATGATACTTCTTTTGATGCATCTTGTCACCTAAAAGTTATTTTTAATGTCTGATAACAAAATCAGTTCATTACTTTTAAAAGCTGTTTAATTTTTCTCCTTACCATCAGAATGGGTTTGTTTTAGGTCCTTTCAGTTGAAGACAACTCAAAGCTGCACTTGTAATTGAAATATATGTCTGTGCTCTTATTGGATCATTCTGAGCCTATTTGCAATATCCAGTCATTGGTGGTTCTCCTTCTGTCCCATCGTCTCCACCACAACAGTTATAGAAATCCCAAAGTTTTATCTTGTCTTCTGCTTAGAGTTCTGTCAAGAGACATTTATTATTCATTTCAGCATGCCACTGAAGAAAAGATCAGGTTGTACATTAGTGATCTTTCAATCAATATGGCCAAATTTAAATTAACACTGAAAGCCACTACACTTCCTGCAGTTCTTTCAGGCCTTCTTCTCAAAATGACAGTGTAAGGAGAGAAAACTAGTTGTACTGTTGACTTGTTAGCTTAATTTGTATAGTTTGTGTGTCAAGTTTACAGTAACTACAGTACATGCGTCATAGGTAAACCTAACAAATGTGCATGACAGAATTCAATTTGCAACACGATGGTGTTCAAATCAATATCATTTGCTTATTTTGGGTACCCCTCAAAGTATGGTGACTCAGTTTCTGACCAACTCTACTGTTCATTCATATCAAAGCAGTAGTAAGTAAACTTGAGTCCTTATAGTCTGTGAGTGTTGCTCAAAAGCACAGGAATCAATTGCTCTTACATCAGAAAGAGGGATGAAGATGAATGGATGCAGACTGACTGACAGGCAATTCTGCTCACTGTGAAGTGAAAATAACTTTAGGATACGGTATGCTTTAGTGAGTCAGGTTTTAGCCTTTAACTGTGGCCCTTATAGCATCATATAACTACAAATGAAACACATCCATTCATTTATTAACTTTTACTGAACATTTTGTGCCTTATATGACACAATATCATTCTTCTTTGTCAGCAGAGATAAATGCTTCCTGGTGTTTTACCTGCTGTTCATTTTGTTGTTTAGAGCCAAAGCTCTGAATGTGTGTCAGCACCAGCAGACAGTAAGGTAATCACTGTTGCAAGCAGAGAGGGTAAAGGAAAAGTGGGAGATGTCCACCTGAAATAGATGAGGCCACCTTGTTACCATGGAAACATCATTGAAACCGTACCTTCTATTTTCCTGTCTTGGCAGCATTTTAGCTCATTGAGGAAAAAACAATTGGAAGGGGGAAATTATAAATCAATATCAGTACCTGTAACAAATTTCACTATTGCTTATCAACCTATACCTGATTGCATCAATAACCTTACATCCACATTAGAGGCATTTCTTGAAGACCCAGTACCCTTTCTGGAGAGTTTTAAACAAAGATAATCTTGTGTTGAGAAAATATTGAGTTATAGCCATTTTGGACAAATCTTGAAAATAACATCTCATACAATCTTGTGCTGTTTTACATTTTAGAACTCAAAGTATGTGCTGTAATTGACTCTCAGTTACTGAGGTGAAACTGCTGCTCATTATCTGTAAAACTGAAAAAATTATTGCTGTTTTTGTGTTTTCTAATGTTGAATAGCTTTGGCAGCCACCTTGATTCAAGTTACTGCAAATGTTCAGTTGTAAATGACTGTCTAATGATGATGATGATGAAATCTTTATTTTGAATTTAAAATCAACAAAAACATTTCTACAGGGCAAAAAACAATCAGAAAAACAGTCAAATGAATCAAGTCTGAAAACTGCACGTTCAAAATGATTCATGATTACATTCTTCATTAAAACCTGTCCATTGGTTCGTCCCTCAGATAGTTGTAAGAGGTCTCATAAAGAAATATGGATGCTAACCTAAATATCTCTCAAGCTGGTTATAACATTTAAATAGAGGAAAGGTGCAAATTCTTGGTTTCTAAAGAGGCCTAAGGATGCCACTAGTTATTCAAAAAATTGACCCTAAATACCACAATAAAACTGAACTTTCAGTGATGCCATAATGAGTGTATTAATTCTTCTGCTCTTTCAGGAATCACTACGGTCCTGACTATGACCACTCTCAGTTCTGTGGCCAGGACGTCACTACCCAGAGTGTCTTACGTCACCGCCATGGACCTTTTTGTCACTGTTTGCTTCCTCTTTGTCTTTGCTGCCCTGATGGAGTATGCAACCTTAAATTATTACTCGTACAGCGTTCGAAGACCCAGCTACATGGAACCCAAAAGACTGGTAAGTAAGTGTTATCCTGCTTTTTCTGACAGATCTGTTGAATGTTCTTGAGGCAGTTTGCCTTATTGAAATGACAGAACTCAGGAGAAATGATCAAATGTTGCAAAGCATTAATAAATGATAAAACACTTCTATGTGTTCTGGGGTTTGTAAAGGTTGATTGTAGATGGAAGTTTTCTTTAACTTAGAAACCCCATAGCATTCCAGTGTCCCACTCATGGGACACAACTAATTGCGTTCATGGGACCTGGAATTTTAAGGGGTCATTGATGGTGACTACCCTGGATATTTTAGATGTTCTTGTGCTCTGTGATTCTCAAAGTCTGGGTCAGGACCACGCTTTAGTCACAGTTCAGTTCAGTGAGGGTTTGAGATGATTTTAAGAAACTAAATACATTTTTTTAAATATTAAATTTAGCACATTTTCAGTGTTGTTAATAAAGGAGGTAATAAACAGTAGACATAAATGTAAATAGATTTTTCCTGAACTTCTTCCTCCTCCTCTTCTTTCAGCTTTTCCCTTCAGGGTTACCATAGCAAATCACCTTGTCTCTGTATAGATACAATACTCACAATTATTCAGAAGTTAAAAATAAATCATAAGTTTTAAATATGAGTTGAGGCTGTTTGTGTTCTCATAATAGAGACATTGGCTTTTCTTAGCAACATTAACATCATTAAGAGTCTGATAATCATCAGTAACTGCTGCTAAAATGTTTCATTTTAGAACATCTCCAACTCTTTCCTAAAGTTTGTCTTTTTTTCATGTGTGCATAGTCATGAGTTGTAATTGTGCAGAGTAGATTCACACATGAAAGGCATTTTTGCATCTCTTAACATATTTAAATGGAGGCACGGAAACAGGAGGTGTCCATGTTGATTGGAATGCACAAAGAAAATGTGCTAGTCTGTTTTTTTGTTTAATTTTTTTTAGTATCTTTAAATAGAATATCATGAGGTCCCTGCAGAGTACACCAGGCACTCCTTACATATGAAACACAATCCCATGGTTGAGGAATTTACTGAAAAATCTATTTATAATTTACTTTTTCTAACGGAATTCAGATCTATAGCACCGAGGTGTCATAACCACCTTGAAAATCTGGCAAACTCAGTGATTACAATAACCAGTACTTACTAAGCTATACTTTATTCAGTGTATTTCTCACACTTACAGGGGAAGGTAAGTTGTTTTCTCTTCATGTCTCCACAGATTCACACATGCTGCAATAAAAATATAACTGATCTTGATCCTGTCTGCAGCAGAAAATGAAAAGCAGAGCTGAAGCAGGCAACAACACTTTAAATAATGGAAAAATACCCACAGTGCCTCCTTCTGTGGTTAAAAAGTGTCAGACTCTGTGCTGCTCTGAAACTTCACCCTCTGAGTCGTGCATTGATTAAAACTACAATCAAGAGTTTTAATTGGAGGCTCAAAATTTTCCCCAGGTGTGAGTTGCTTCTGTGTGTCTGGTTGTCTTTTTTGTTTTTATGCGCCTCTGTTATGGACTGGCTGGATGTCATGGCTGCTCCTCGCCTCTCACCTGATGACTGTTGGAGTTGAGCATCAGCTCTGCATGACCTTACTGATGAAAAAGTGGTTGGATTTGCCATTTTGAAGTGTTTCCATTTTAACCCTGACCTATAAATAATTACCATATTACCCATAGAAAAAGCTGATTTAAGGGTTTAATGCTGACACGCCATGCCTCACTTCATCATCCACATCAGAGATGAGTGGCTGCCAGGATGCGTCCAACATGATCCAGTGGCTCAGACAGGAGATGCTGATAAGATACATCAAGAACAAACTGGACAAGGAAAACATGGTTCATTGTCTGCAGGTGACAGGGTTCCATATTGTTGGATGCACTGGAGGATAATGACTTTGTAGAGCTTGCAATTGAAGGAGACATCATGTCTCTCAACTTCATTCCATGTGAGCCTGGAATTTCTAACATAACAGCTGCTTCCACAGAACTTAGAGAATTCCTTTGCTTGGATTGAAAGTCATTGGTGCTAAAAGTTTGATGTGGAAGTATTCTGTTGTTTCCTTGTTGATTCATGGCAGTAAATTATTTAAATATTTTTTAAAGTTTCTTAATGGCTTTTGAGAAATAGTTTACATCCTTAAGGACTGATGATAGGTCAGATAATCTGTAGTTCAGATAAAAGCCCAAAAGGTATCTGACATTTTTCAGGTTGAGTTATAGTGATCAGGGTAACCTGTGAAAGGCTAGAATTGTGACCACGCTTTAATTTGGGATTAGCAGTTTAAATGGTTCTGCATGCTGGGTACAATAGTAAATATGACCTTGATTATGTTCATGTTTATTCATTTATCAAAGCCAACTGACATGTGATCTAACATGAGTGGTTTTATTTTTCAGGGGACTGTTTGACACATATGCTCTAATGGCAATGCTCTTTGATCTTAGCTGCACTTTTATCAAGTCTAAAGTACACAAACGCTATTTCTCCAAACAGAGGCTATTCAGGGAGTTTTCTATAATGAGTTTTTTAAATTATCATTTTTACACATAGAAATACATTTAAATGGACAAAAACATTCAATCTAGAGATCACTCAGTAGAGTCTCTGCTGTGTGTTGGTATGTGACTGCCTTTTATTTGTTTTCAGAACTACGCTGTCTTGGACATGAGACCTCCTCCTCACACCGTCATTGCTTTAAACAACTCTATGTACTGGCAGGATTTTGAAGACGCTTGTGTCTACGAGTGTCTGGAGGGAAAGGACTGCCAGAGCTTCTTCTGCTGCTTTGAGGAGTGTAAAGAAGGCAAATGGAGAAAAGGACACGCCCACATAGATCTACTTGAACTGGATGCATACTCACGTGTCTTTTTCCCCACCTCTTTCCTTCTGTTTAACATTGTTTACTGGGTAGGCTACCTCTACCTTTAGAACACTATATGCAGTATTTTAATTTTTTTTAACTTAGAGGGTACAGTTAAAATGGATATCAGTATTTCTTTAAGGTATACAACACCAAAAACTCGTCTGTTACTTGATATGGAACAACATCCAGAGGATTGTGTGTGTCTACAAAGATTTCTGACTTCAGGTGTGAGGACATAATCCTTCAATGGCTCTATGGGACTGTATGAAGTCAGAATGGACTCTGTTGATGATCTGGAGAAACAAAAACTGTCTCTTCAGACGTTTGAGACAGGAAGAGGACTTGTGTTGTAGGAATACTGTTATCCAGCCATCAATCAAGCCTGACTGATGAGAATCTGAGGACATTTAAACCATTTTGAGTGCCTTCCTATGGAGGGGTAGATTCTATCTGCAACAATAATCAGGGAAAATTATTTATATTGAAAAAAGAAGAACCTGGCTTTTATGGCTGTTCTCATTAAATTACACTTAGAAAACAATCATTTGTTGAAACAAACACATAAAAACTCATTATGTCTTACTGACTTTGTCAGCGATCAGATGTGACTCCTCTTCATCTGTCTTACTACACTCATGATAACTTATGTCTCTTAATAACGTTTTCTGTGGAGAGGACAGTAAAAATATGTTTTAAGGGATAGTTTTGACTGTGTGGAGTGGGTTTCTTTGGAAAGGTTTCAAACAAATAGTATATTAAATGAAGATAACCTCATTAACATCCTCAGTTTGGAGAAACAGAGATGGCTTCTGACTGGAATGATGAGTTCATGTTGGACCAAGCATGGACTGGACTTTTCCCGGTGGGCTGATGGGTGAGTGGAACGGTGCGGCCGGAAATAAGAAAAAAAACTTTGAATGCATTCAGGGGCAGGCTGGCCATCAGCTTTACACACGCCCTGACACATTCTCCTCCACACCCCCACTTAGAGATCCTATAGCAAACACACTCACACACACCTGCTCGGATGGCTGGGATCATCATATTCCCAGGCTGAATTGTTGTTCCAGTCTGTACCCGAGTTGGAGGGACCACTGGCCCCTGTATTCAGCCGCCTAGCTTCTATCAGTGTGCCCCAGGGCACTTTGGTCCTACTCAGACTAGCCATTAGCCTATCAATCTTGGCAGAACTAATCTCTGTTTCTTCTTAATAAAGTTGTTCACAGAGTACCTGCAACAGTATATAAGATGTAATTGTTTGTAACCTTTTCACAGAAACCCTCTTCTAAAGAACTGTGACATTGTTTTAAGCTGAGATACTACTTGTGAAGAGCTAGCATCTTTTCTTTCAGTGGTCGTGTTCTTACTGAGATGAAAATCTTGTCCCACTTCCCAAGGAGTCAGAATTCATGTATCATTTGGCTTTGGTACAACTCCAATTCAGTGTATCTGAAGTAGGAAGGAAGTAGGAAAACTGCAGCAATGGCTGGATTCCAACGTGAACATCTGTCATTTTTACTTTTATCGTCAAGCTGTGGAGACTTTAGAAGCTGTAAATCCTGTCTAGTCAACAGGTTATAGATGTAACTAAACACGCTGTTCTATTTGTCAGCTGCATTCTTGCATATTTAAGAGTTTTAATGTTCCATACTCAAAGAGCAGAAGCATTTCAGATGCTTTTTTACATTTTCACATCATTGTCATCACAAATCACCAAGAGCTCTTATACACCCTAAAATGAAAAGGCTAAGAATGGTCTCAGTTCAGCTGTTAAAGCATAAATGAACTCTTCTGAATGTTGTTTGTTTATCACTGTAGGCTAAATGCATTAGACTCACTGACTTATTGACTAGAGACAGCTGACCTTGGAACACAGTGTGGTGTTGAGATGGACTGTTTGGATCATAACGTGGTCCCATTTGGTTTTAGTAGGTCTTTAATTGCCTTACTGTGTTTTATATTTACCTCTGAATAAAACCTCAAGGAAGTTGAGACTTCACATCAACAAGTGTTGCTCTTTAGCACTGGGCAGTAAACGTTTTTTTTGTTTCAGTTGTACTTTATATGTGCCAAACAGTTCACACATGTGCTGCGTCATGCGTTCTACCGCACATTTCAGCAAGACCAAAATGCTCATTAAGACCCTCTACCAAAAGGTGGAAGGTGGTAGTAATGTTTTTGCCTGTCTGTTGTGTGCGCGTGTAAATTAAAATCTCAGATTAATCATTAACTGATTTTTTTTTATTAAACCCTTTTCAAGATGGTGCCACGGATATTTGACCTTAGTAAAATCCTAACATGGCCACGACTCAATCAGTTTATTAGACACTGAGCTTAAACTTCATGTTGTAGTAGCAAAGTGTCGTTCACAACACATGCGCTGGGTGCTAAGAGAGGGTTAACGCTTTGTTTTTACCCTTCTAGCAACAACAGAACAAAGCTTTAACTACTCTGTGTGTGTATAAGAACCAAAATATGGAATTGAAAAAGCAACACGGAATGAACTTAGATGTGCTAAGAGTGGGTTTTAGATCTTGCAAAATCAGATATTATGTTTTTAATTGGTATTAAAGCGTCTGTAAGTCAGTTATTTCTAAACCTAAAATGATCTTTGTTACAACTCTTGTATGAAAAGCAGGAGGTGGTTTGGATTGGTTTAAGGTCTCTAATATAAAATTACAGATAAACTGTGTTTGAGTATGGCTGTTGAGTTTTAGAGAAAGTATAAAGTCTGATATTGTCTGTGGCAGAAAACAGTTCATGTGAACCTGAATGGTCGTTATTTCTAATTGGAAAACACTGAATGCTGGCAGAACTAGTGTAAAACGTCTGCCTAACATCCCTGCAGATGAACAGGATGTAGAATAATAATGAGAATAGATTTATTGTCGACGCACCTTCTCATCACATCCTCTCAGACATCACCAGCAGTTTTCTAACTGTTTTGTTCCTTTGTTTGGTTTCTGAATATTTAACTGTACAGCCTGCTGTTTGAGGCATTTTTGGGCTGTTATGTGAATGCAAACTGTTATTTTTAGAGAACATTTATGATTGTGGGTTGGTTATTCTGTGCTGTCCAGCTGTTCTAACTCCTTTCTGTTTACAGGTCAGTGCAATAAGGTATTCTTAGAGGTGCTTTACCTGATGTTAACTTCTGCAAAATAGGTTTTACTTATTATTTTTTAAATATAATCAGTCACTCTGAGTTTCACTTGCAGACTGAACGTGAAAATAGTCTTCTAAATCTATTTCCTGCATTAGCCCCCGATAGGAAATAGACGAGGAACAGGTCAGAAAAAGCCTGACAGATCTATGTCACGCTGAAAATTAGCAATCTGATTCTCCCATCTTGGCTCACGGCGGGGAAGGCTGTTGTTGATTTAGCGTCCAGAAGAGAGCAGAGCACGTCTTGACTTGTAGAACATGTTAGCATTAGGAACTCCACATGGCAGAACTCCTTCAGGCCAGTGTTATTTGTAAAGATTAAACATTAATGTTGCAAAGAACACGGAGTCACGTTGCAGTTAGCCAATCAGAGGCGAGATGTTCGAATAGCAGGAAATAAGACTCGATATCCTGCCTTTTTCTTCTCCCGTCTCCTTCGGCTAATTTTTAATTCCTGAAACAGGAGCGCCAGAGCGTTTTTCCCACAGAGATTGACTCAGAAGTCATTCCTTTATACTAGAGACCACTGCAAATGTGTTGAAAAAACAGGTGAACTTGGTCTTTAACACACCTCATATGGGAGGAATATCTGATAAGATTATCTTTAGAGCTATTGTGTTAATTGGTCATTCATTTAAGATTGTTGAAATGGGAAGGTCAGATCACAAATCAGCATGATTATCCTGCTATGTGAATCTGGCTTAAGCGGTTTGCAACCTTTTAAAAGACATTTATTTTAAAGGAGCCATATCATGGAAAATCCACTTTTTTGAGCTCTTTACATGTGATATTGGTATTTCCTCATGAAAAATCCCCTCAACCCATTTTTGGCTGCCTTCAGCTGCAGTTTTTCAGATTTTTTTGAAAAAAGTCTGCAGAAGCCTTGATGGAAACTAAGTGTGTCATCAGGCCTTTCTCCTCCCCCTGAAGCTAGTCTTTGATCTGAAACCCGTCTCCCCTGGAAGTAGATCACTAACGTCCACTTTCTCCTAGTTGCAAGTATAGAGCGGTTGATTTCATCGCTGCAGCTGAGAATGTTTTAGTCTGACCTTCATGTCACAGATGACTGCTTTAAACCACCAACGGTACCAGAGTGGATATTCTGACAAATTACTTCTGCATTGGGGACAAAACACCGCTGTAAAAACCATGAGTCCTGTCCACAAAGACACACATAATGACCAGCACAGGACATGCGTCTTAGGCGACTGACAGTTTATAACAGACTTGGTATCCTAGTGGTTAGAAAACCTGCCTAGCATGCTGGTTTGCTATGACCTTACACCAGTTTGACTCCCAATCTCAACAGTAATTTATTTTCTTTTTTTGTTTTTTTGTTTTAAAACTTGCCAGTTTTATGTTTTAAACCCCATTTAATGTTTAAAATATAAGGACTAATTTATTTTTTTTTACTTTCTTTGTTAATTTAGCCAGTGTGAGTCCATGTGAGGTGAGCAGAGTAAATCAACTAAAACGCTGCTTGGAAATGACCAAATTCAAAGACCTTTAGAGACACAAAATATTTAACACAAAATAATCAATAAAACTAAAATGTAAAAAAATGAAGTCTGCTTCAGGCTAAATAAATTACTGCCGACACTGGGAGTCGAACCTGCGTCACGACATGGTAGACCATGCTAGACCACCAAACCCAATACAACAGCTGACTTGCCTAAGACACTGTTTGTTGGAGTGGGAGTGGACGGAGCTTCCCTGAAACAGACTGTTTCATTTCCAAGTTTATATTCATGCTGACAAAAATAACTCATATTTAAGATAAGATGACATCTCAATAGTACCAACGGTAATGTTTTATCATATTGTGCCTACCTTTGCTCTCAAAGGTGTAAAATAGCACGATCCGACTCCTTTAATCATTTTTGGAGTAAAATAACATGAACTTGAGTAATATTTTTATTTAAGCTGACACAAAGTAGTTTCTAATATTTTTGTTATAGGTGAGCAAAATTAAACAGTTGGAAGATGTGCCTTTTTAGTTGATACAACTGATTTTCCGCTGGCCTTCACTTCTCTGTGAGCTCTGTGGTTTTTTCCAGAAGCCCCCCATTGTGTTCCTCCAACTGGACAGCACACAGTTTGGTATTATCTTTCCAGACACTGGGAAAGCTGAGAGTGTGAACACAGGGAGGGATTCATTCTGGGATTTGATCCCAGGCCAGTATTTGCTCATGTTCTGGTCTGTTGCTGAACCCGTTCTGAGCAGAGGGCTCATCTGTGAGCTGAGGAAGATCTGGATTTATGAAGATCTGGATTTATGAAGATCAGGGACGTTTCAGATTGAGCTCATGACAAACAGGACAGTTAACTTTCTGTAACTCGTGTCATGTAAACCTCAC
Source organism: Aphyosemion australe (assembly GCA_006937985.1). Classification (NCBI taxonomy): domain Eukaryota; kingdom Metazoa; phylum Chordata; class Actinopteri; order Cyprinodontiformes; family Nothobranchiidae; genus Aphyosemion; species Aphyosemion australe. Next base: position 945,806 of record SSNS01000064.1, read on the forward strand.
GTAAACAAAAGTTGTAGATTTTGACATTTAGAGTGTTTTGTTGCTTAAACAAACAGGATCTTTTAATCGTTTGGTTACTTGAAGAACAAGGAGTGTAAACACGGCGCTATCTCTCTCCCTAAGACACATTCAGTTAGTTTTATTGGAATAAAAAGCCAAAAACCTTTGATCAGTTTACCGTCTCACACTGAAATCACGATGTAAAAACAGGCCATGTTGGGGGATTTTAAGAACTGTACTATGAAGTGCTGTTGTGATTTGAATGGACTCAATGGCTGTAGTAGGAATAATTATAGCTTAGAAGTGTTTGAAGTTGGTTGGAGCCATTTCATCTTCAGTGATATTATTTTTGCAGGAATCCTGTTTTTCAGTTCAAGAGTGAATTTTGAACATTTGTATCTATTTGATTTTATGCATTCCCTCTTATAACTTTGCATATACTCAGTACTTGGATAACGTTTGCTGCTTAGTGTTTCCATATCTGTGCCCCCAGTGTGACTGACAGAAATCTCATATTCAGTGTTCAGACTCTTCTGCAGCACGGTGTTCTGGGAGTAGGCTTAGTTTTAAATTACTCCTTTAGGTTTCAAAGGATTTTTGATCCATTTGATTTGTTTTCTGTGTAAAAGTTAGAAAGTATGATGATCTTACCTGAACAACATCTATTTGGAGAAGTGGTTTATGTCATTCAGGTCTGATGAGCTAACAGCTAGATTAGGCACAGCCAAGACTTACAGGAAGTGTCTATCTGTTGTGTTAAAACAGCTCAAATCCCTTAAATTCATTGTTTTTTATTATTATTTGATTGATATTTGATTTGGTTTAATTTATTTCAGCAGAAATTATAAAAATTTCTTCCCAGACTCGACCCGTAGATGCACACAGAGTCCCTGCTGGTGGTATTCAGAGAATTCCATGTATATAACCACGTCTCATGGAATTAACAGTGGTGTAAAAAGTTTATGAGACAACAATGCAGAGGTCAGTGAAAATGTTGGGTATTGGAGCTTTTTTAAGATGACAACACACTTTGGACTAGCCATTTTTTTCATCAGCCCTGTAAAACATAAACTCAGTTTTTCCAAAAAGAGGCTGTTAATGAGGCTCTTCAGTGGCTAAGATACACTAGTCATCCAGCCGGTGCATAGCAATCCCAGTAGTTTCATAATAAAGTTAACCGGACTTCTTTATTTCCTTGGAGATGGTTTGCTTCTCATCAAAGAAGTGTTCTTAACGCAAACAAAAGAAATCCAACTGTTTTAAACGTACTAATCCAAGCTAGTTTGCAGGTCATCTCCTCAACCCTCCTTCCTGGGGTTGTCCTGATCCCCATGAAAGAAACTTTAATCACATTGCTGAAGGGATTGATTGATTGATTGATTGATTGATTGATTGATTGATTGATTGATTGACTGGTTGGTTGGTTGGTTGGTTGACTGACTGACTGACTGACTGACTGACTGACTGACTGACTGACTGACTGACTGGCTGGTTGGTTGGTTGGCTGGTTGGTTGGTTGGTTGGTCGGTTGGTTGGTTGGTTTTGGAGAGGTGAAATCTTCTTGGTTTATTGTTGGGTTGTCTCTTTTGACAGGTGGTTTTATTTAAGGCTTTAACACATTTTCCACAAGAGCCATCAAATATGTACGTTCACTCAAGATGGCAAGAACAAGAACGTTTGTTTTAAATTGCAGAAGAAATTTAGGTGCAGAACTCCTGGGAATTCCTCATATCACAGACTAGCTGTCATATACCACACAAGAAAAATATTCTGTCAGGATGATGTGTCAAAAAAAGAATGGAGTCCTTCTATTCTCTCAATTCAGAATAATAGAATTATTTTCTTGGTTTTTGCAGATTATGTACAGGCCATTACAGGAATACCCATTGTTTGAACCTTTTTTTTTAACTGAGAAAGCTCCTTGGGTGGAATACAAAATGTCTGCAAGAAAATAAAGAGGTCCAGTTAGTTTTTTTGCTAACCTAATAGGAAAACAGGTTCTATAGTGATAATTTTACACTTTAGACACACTTCAAAATGACTGAAAATAAATGTAAGCCTACTGTTCAAATCCAGTGCTCCTGATGTTTTCATATTCAGGATTCTTTTCTTATCTGGAATGTGCATTACTACTGAAGATTAAAAAAAAAAAACTAAATAAAGATTTTTTTCTGAAAAGCCTAAATGTGTTTATTCTAGTTTGGGGTTGCATTTGAATGGTGAATATCTTATTTGGGAGACACCAGAACAATCACAGCCTGCGACAGAAACCCTCTCAGCAGGCCAGTTTGGTCCTGTTGCTGTGGAAGGTGTGAAACAGGATTTTGCCTCAAATTGAAACAAAGTGTCCCTGCATCTGCCTTTAAATTAAATTGTACATGTCTGAAACCCAATAAGGCTTTGCAGCCTAGATGTAACATGATTGGCTGTCCTCTGGAAAACGCCTATAAATAAATACAATTGCATTTACCTTTTCCAATGGTCAACATAAGCAATGTGTTTTATAGCTGCACAAGACAAAGATGACTCAAAATGATTGTTTAATGTATTAAAAAGGTCAGCGCGCCTAAACTTTAGGTATCGAAGGACTAAAACTGAATTACACAGAGGTTGAATAGAGTTCAAAGGAGCCAGTAATAGCCAAAGTGTTTGAAATGTTTTAAAACGTTAGGTGTGCATTAATTAGTGGTGCTTTAAGGCACCTTTAAAGCTTTATTGAGGTGAATTATTTACAGTGCTCGTGACCACAACCTGAGCAAAATGCAAAGTGACATTTGGTGAGTATTTATCACATTACTCATGTGAAACAAGCCACCAAACTCATGTGTCATTGGGTAAATAAAAGAAATGTTTATTAAAGGTACAATATGTAAGAATTCTACAGTGAATTATTCATATTTCCTTCTCAGCCGGCTGGGGGGGGGGGGGGGGGGGGGGGGGGTCGTCAGTTTTTCTTCTTTTAAAATGGCCGAAGAGGGACGTAGGCCCAATCCCAATACTCTCACTTCCAGCCTTGCGCCCTTCAATTGCACATTCTCGTCCAGGGGTGCGAGTGCGTAGGATGTCCCGATTCTCAGGTGCGGAAATTGACCACGCCCCTTTTGCACCCTTGATCCGCACTTCGGATTGGAATTGTGGGCGCTTGCCCACAATTTTGAAAAGCAGGCGGAGCAATGGCTCAAGTGCCTGTTCTGTAAAAATGTATTTTCAAATGAGTTCATTTTAAGACGATTAATGATATTTATCCATGCTCTGAATGTTTTAGACTAATATTTAATGTGGACAGCAATGAATGTAAATTTTGTCATATAATTGCTTGTTTGTTTGTTTGTGTTTGTTTGAAAGTTGTTCATAAAGATTTTTTTAAAAGTTGCGCAAACACCGACTGGCATCCCAGCATGCATCGCAGTCAATGACACAATGCTCTGTTCCAATTTGGCAATTATTTGCACACTATTTATGCACTTGAAGCCCTACTGCACACTTTCTCCAAGTGCACTTCACAGAAGACCGTATGGAGCAGTGTGATTATTGGGATTGGGCTGTAGTCTTTTTTTTTACAAACTGTCCCACCTCCATACTTCCTGGTTCCAGAGCCAATCATATTTGAGCCCACTGGGTTGCCAAGTCTTCACTGGCAAACACTACTGCGCTGATATTTGCAAAGCCTAGGGTGTTTCTCAATCTCAAGGAACCTCACCTTGATGCCTTGGTCCTGCCCCGGTTGCCTAGGAGATACGTCATCAGGAACCGCCAAGGTGTGTTCCAATCGGTTCCAATGTTCATGTGCTTCCAAGGCATCTGTCCTCCGTTTGTTGGCCGTTTAGCTAATTGGTCAAGGATACATGAGAGGTGCCTTCTCTTGGTCAAAGATTTCCCAGAATGCAGCGCGTTATTTTCAAACAGATGTGACCAGGAGCCGGCAGCAGCTACTTCGGGGGCAAATTTCCAGTTTAAATGTAAGTCAACCAATTGTAGCTATTGGGCTTATATGTAAAATGTTTTTTAGATACAAAGCAGTTATCTATGGTTGATTAGTTGGTTAGTAGTTGCAGCTTCGGTGACTAGCAGGTACTAACTCACTTACATATTTGATTTAACCAATATATACACAATTTAAAAAGTAAAAGGCTCGATATACATCTATATTGTAACTTAAAATTACTATGATGGGCGGGACGTAAACAGAGCACGTAAGCAGGGGGCGGGCTCTGGCCAGCCGTGGTCACGTGGGGCAAGTCTGTTTCATTTAACCGTTTTCTTTGACCAAGGAAGGACAAGGAACATCCCAACACTCTAGTGTCCTGTAATAGATGCAGGAGTTTAAAAATGTTGAGATGTAGAGATGGAGCAACATGAGAATTGTAATAATAATAAATAAAGGAAACCATCTTTTTTTTAACCACACATTTTGCATATCAGTTATTTGGAAATGTGGCAGAGCTAGCTATCTGTGATCATAGTAGAGAGGTTATTTGGGTCGCTCATTGGAAGGAAAAAATGGAGAGTTGTCAAAATTAAAGTTGAAAATAATACTTTCAGTTCACAGTTTAATTCCTAAGAGAAACAAAGTCAAAACGTGTACTATGAGAACAAAGTTGAGAATCAAAGACTAAACCAGCACTAGGACAAAAACCTACAATACCCACGATGCCTTGTAGGAAGTTTTTTCATTCCTACGCCATAACTAGCATCTGGATTGAAACACAGCTTACACATTACTGTTCAGTTTCCAAAAGTTAAGGCTGCAGCATGATTTTACTAGAACTTTATTTATAAACTCTTATAGGCATCAGATGTTTTTAGGTGCATTTATGTTTGAGACTCTTGTGACGGATTAAAGGAAGTTCTTTGAATTCCGGAGTAAATACCACACCTCTCAATGAGAACATGTTTGTTTGTTTGTTTGTTTGTTTGTCTGTTTTGGAGTTTAGGAGCATGTTCACTTCTTCTCAGAGTAGCCTGTTTTAAACTTCTATTTAAAAATAGTATTCTGACTTATTCATCAACATTTTTACTTTTTTTTCTTGACATTTTTACTCTGATCTCAAAACTTCTTCCTTTTTTCTTCTAGGTGGCCCTGATATGCTGGACCTCTTAGAAATAATGCTGCTAACAGCCAGTTACAAAGCTGATCACTGCTGTCTTTAAACAACCCTAACAGGAACATTTTCACAGCAGGCCAAACAGACTGTAACTATTTTTGTTCTGACTGTTGTTTTTATGAAGAAGTCTAGTTGCTTTTGTTTAATTATTGCCATGTTATGAATAACCAGGATTCTCCATCAGCATGCTCGCTCTCTCTAACTATTCTAGTTCATCATGTCGCATTAACGATAGGAAATTTGCTGGATTACCTGTGTAATTCAAAATTACAGGATTTTACTCAGCATGTGATCATTTACTGTAAAGAACATTGTAGTTTGCTTTTTGTATTTCAAACTGGCTTAGCATAAAAATTTTAAGAACCTTCTGTCACTATTGTGTTTTGAATTGATGTCCCACCTGTAGATAGATTCATTCAGTTGACTTAATGACCTTTGACCTCTGAGAGTGGCCAAAACATATGTGGAACTCTGAATCCTGCACGGCTTCAGCACTCACGTCCCTACTCTCTTTCATCAAGCACACAAAGTAAAGATAAGAAATTCAATTAAGCGGAGGCTGAGCAGTCTTATTTCCTATCCTCTTGTAAATGCTTATAAACAATAAACCATCAAGAGTTTAATACATTTCTGTCATAGATATGCAAATGCTCTGTTATTGGTGTGGGTGAGACAGCGAGTGAGTTTTCATCACGACAGCAGGCCAACCACAAAAAGACTCTAGCATTTATTGTGAAACATCTTGTCTGTTGGTTTGATATGAAAACAAATTGTCCTTGATGGTTCCTGTTTGTATGGTGTCCATTGACAGATGATTATCACACATAACTTCAGAAAGTGGAGAGTGGAGCCCTGCTCAGTCTACATTAAAGTCTTTGGCCTCAGTGGCCTTCATGCTAAGCTGTCTGGGTTCCAACTCAAACATTTCCCCTGGATCACCGTGTGTCTGCGAAAACCTGCAGTATGTTCTTTTTCAATGCTAAACTCCAACCGTGTCAGCATTGAAATTATGGTAGAGCCTAATTTTAATGACCAACATTCACAAGTCTCTAAAGTTATCGTTGCTGTGAAACGTAATGATGTCTAGATAATAATTGTACACATCAGAGAAACAATGAACATTACATTTGCATGTATGAAATAGCATGATTGGATACTAAAGTATGGTTGGATCAGGCCAACTGGCCTGGTAAGGATTTTCATTTAACTAACTGTCCTAATATTAACTTCCTCTTAATGCACATAAAGTTTGAACGCCTCCTAACATCTTTCTGTACACACATCAGTGATTTAAGTGAGTAACCTCCAGGTTTTTCCTGGTTAAACTAAAGTTTTAGAGACCCTGTTTATTGTAGTTATGTCAGTGATCTCATGTGTAATGCCACGGCCACAGCCTCACTCTTCCTGGTGAATTTCTGCATTTATTTGCGGTAATAGTGACCAAATATGATTAACCAATGAAAATCTAAACTACTTCAATTGAATATGATCTGTTCTGAAATGTCATAAAGCATCCTCCTCCTCAGTATCCTGCAGATGTGCACGGCTCTGAGACTGCATTGCTGCTGCATGCACTGTCCTTAAGTGCTTTGCTCCAGATCCAGAGGACAGCATTTCAACATGATGCTCAAAATGCCTCCACCTCATTTAGAAGTGTCTCCAGCTCATAAACCAAAGTTTCTCTTCATTCCTGAAGGACGGACATGCTTTTTGATCATGCACAGAGGAAAACCACTCATGCAAGGCATATTTGTGTCCACTTTAAATGGAGGTATGTCAAAAGGAGCTGTCTGTTATTTTCTTTTGTGTGCTCGGTTCCAGACTGATTGGGATGTACAAAGGAACTCTAGATATTTGTTTGGGCTGACACTGCTTTGCTGATCTGGGCGTACACCATCGTGCCCATTTTCCTACAACCGACATTTCATCTCAACATCCTCAAATGAAAATGAAACATTAAATAATCCATGATTTTATTAAGTCTGGTCTCTCATTTTAATCACTCAGTGGAATAAATGAGAAAGAATATGACATCAGGAAAAAAACGTAAAAGACTGTAGGTCTGTAATTTCCCATTAATTCAGACCTAATGATATAATAACCTTAGCTTTATCAGATACGCTCACATTGGTTTTTAGGGTGAAACAAGATGGAATTCAGCCACACTTAAAAATGTTCATGTTTAAAGCAGCTGAAGTCAGGTGAGGATCTATCATCTATCATTACCTGCTGCCAAAAGCCAACAGGTGGGCAATTATGTTTATACCTGTTTGTGAGCATGTTTGTTTATTTGTTGTTGTTGTTTTTGTTTATTTCTTTTACAAAATTTAAAGATATTCACCTACAATTGAATGCATTAGTAGCTGAAAGGTATCTCCAAATCTGTACCACGTGATTGTGCGGGATAAAATAAAGATTTGTTTCTACATGTAAGGCAACATATAAGGTGTTATATTTCAGTAACAATCAATAGAGGTCCCTGAAACAATCGATTCACATTCGAATCATGATTCTTACTTATAATGATTCAGAATCGATTCATAAAGGTTCGGAATCAATTCTGTCTGAAAGCCTTTATCAGGGTTCGTACGGGTGCTTGAAATCCTTGAAAATGCTTGAATTTCAATAACGTGTTTTCAAGTTATGGAAAGTGCTTGATTTCTGTATTGAGTCCAGGAAAATGCTTGAAAAACAAACTGCACAGTTTTGTATATAAGATCACCAAAGTTAGTTTGATGAAAAAACTCAATTTGTTATTTTTGTTAACGTTAAAAACTAGAGAGCGATTATTTCGCCTTTAGTAAAGACGGCTGCGGCTGCTCTCAGAGGGTCCGCTCCTTTCTGTCACACCGGTCTGTTAGCAGCAGGCTCCTCCTACTATAGAGACCAGCCGCTGGACCGGCGGTGTACGCTGGCTTCGCTATGAAGCAGACCTACTTTACCGGCGAGACCTTTATGCTAGTCGCGTGTGTGAGAGCTCTGCTTTAGGTCTGGGATCCAGCAGCTCCTTCTGTGATAATTGGTTATGAAATCAAGACTGGAGTAGAGCAGGGTACCGAAAAAACGGTAAGAAATATCTTTTTCGGTGCTAAAAAGTCTGTTATGAACCGCAAAGCCCCGTTCCTCCCGCTGCCGCGGGTCACGAGACGTCGGCTACTCTCATTCACAAACTTTGTTTACAAAACACCTCCGAATTCACGAACTAATAAAATACCGAAAAAAATCAAAGTTTTGACTTCATCTGGGGAAAGTAAACAGCAGCAGAGCTAACTGTAACACTTGTGTTCAGGTTTGTCACTAAACATGTAAATACCAGTAATTTAATGAAGCATGTCGTCGTTCATGGCATCTATTTGTGAGCAGAAGCATGGACCGTGTTGTTTGGCTGCGAAAGCAGACCCGAGTCCTCGTGGCAAGCCATTTTATCATTTAATCAACAGCTAGTAATTCCTATTTTACATAGCAACATTATAATTAATCCTAGTCCAGATCATATTCTTACTATTCACAATTTAAACTAAATATATCAACAGGTATTTTTACTAGCAGAAATGCAATCCCTAAAACCTATTTGTTCATCAAGTATAATTATTTATTTTAATCAATTAATGGGTCTGCAGCTGGAGGGAGGGTTGTGACCAGATATTTCAGTAATGGGTGGTAATAGCCAGAAATTTAGCAGGAGCATGATTTAAAAAATAGCTTCTATAAGAGCTGCAAAAGTAGGAGCAAAACCTGACCTTAGACACATTTCAAAATGTAAAATGTTATGTTTTTATTTACTTTGTCCCTGCTTTGTGGAATATTACAAGATAATATTTATAATTATGTTCTGATCACATTTTTTTGCCCCTGATCCGTGTCATAGGATTTCGATACCAAGTCCCAATCCAATACCTCAGCAATGCATTCAATTAATAAGAAGAAAGTAGAAAACATCCAAGTTGTCCTTTCAGATTTATTTATTTGTAACTTGGAATATAATAGAATACTTTATTTGTCTGAAACCAAACAGTAACAGAAATTTGTCTTTGAACTGGGCTCAACTTCCTGTTTTCATGTAATTTCCTCAGATTAGCTGCCAAAAAACATCACTCTGTCAGGAAGAACATTGATTAGAAATGTGTTAATATTAGGAATATGTTTGATAATAGCCTCATTGCTCTTAATTCAAATAGTTTAAATACTATGTGGCTGTGTTTTGCGATAAGCATTACTCTGACTGCACCCATGTTGCAGCCGGCAGGCTCGCTCTTCCCTGCACAACATGGCTCATACCGTGGCTCTAGGAGACTGCAAAAACCAACGTTTGCAACCAGAGAGTCATCCAGTGTGATTAATATATGGCTATCTTGGCTGTGTTTTTGCTGCCCGTAGACAGTTTCTCTTTGTCTTTTAGTGTATCTTGAGTGTCAGATGGCTGTGTGTTTTTGTCCGAGTTGCTGCAGTGAACTGGGAGAGCAGGGTGTTTGGTTTTAAGGTAACAGACTAGAACTAAAAGCAGACAGGTTAAAATTAAAACTAAGCGATTGTCATTTTGTTTTAAAATTTCTATCTGAGGATGAATTAAGGTCACGCTAGTTGCTTTATAAGGTTATAGCTAATCTTTTTCACCTGATTCTAATAATTTAAAATCACGTGATCAGGCCTGATTTTCGATCCAGTGATCGGATAAGATCATCCTATTATCTAACAGTAATAAATTCATATGATAGTAAGGTGAAACTGTCCTCTTGAGTCTTAATGTATTGTTTTGTCTTTGTCGTGTGGTGCTTGAAAAGTTTGAAATTTTACCTTGAAAATGCTTCAAAAGTGCTTGAATTTGTCAGTGGAAAAAGTGTAAGAACCCTGCTTTATGTAAACTGCCGTATTTCCGAGCGTCCCTGAACGCATCATCGCTGGAGCACAAGTGCTAGCTGTAGCTGCTCGCTCTGTGTGCTCCTACGCTGAAATCTCTTGAAATACGACAGAGACGTACCTTTATTATTATCCTGTGTGTGTTCTATGAGTCAAGAAGTAAGTTCATTATGTTTTATAATGTTTAAATGGTGTTATCCTGTTTTGTTTGACTTGTTTCATGCAGAGTGCACTGTGCATAAATGATGCTTGTTAACACTAATTAGGGCCTGTTAGTCTTCATAATGTTAAACTTTGTTGCCACACATACTTGAAAAGTATTCAACTGCATTACTTTCAAAGCTACTATTAGGTAACTGTAAAGATTTGTTAAATTTTACAAGGTAAGAAAAAATAAATGTTGCCTTTTCATCAAAAGATTGCCTCTGTTTACAGTTTTAGAATCACTTTATTTTACCTTGTACATTTGCATTTTCTTGAACATAACCAGTTTTCTTTTAAGTAAAATAACAATTTCCCATAGCTTTTTCTAACTTGCAGAAGAAAGTAGTTAATCCTGGAACTGACACTCTTTGTTAATATTGATTGTGAATCGATTTGAATCGACACCCCGAAAATCGGAATCGAATCAAATCGTGAGTTGTTGTAAGATTCACATCCCTAACAATCAAATTAGAAAATTACTCTCTGAGGTGTCAGTTTGCAGCTGAACAGGTTGTGTTTTGATTACTGGTTGACATTATTGTTTCTCTGACCACCAAACCTAATTAATGAGACCAGTTCAATGGAAGAATTCATTGGATTCCCACTAAGAAGTCCCCCCTATACACAGCTAATGCTCCTATTCATCAAAAAAGGATTAAAGGTGTTCTGCTTTCTGTAATTAAGAAGGGAAGTGATGAAGCTTAAAAGGCTTCACTAGAAGCTTAAACAAAGTCTGATTCTACACAAATTATTCAAAATAGATCCAAGTAGACAGTCGTGTCTCTGGTCACACACACAACCTGGCACATGGGCTAAAATGACTTAAAACAATGGAGGACTTACGATGTCATTATCAGTGTCTTTGGGTGAACATTAGGTGATAGTCAGAAGGTCCCAACTTACAAAAACATGATCAAACCAGCCAACCTACTTAGTAAAGAGTGAGTATACGAGGAAAATACACGACCACAGTCAGCATTGCTTGAACTTTTGTTCACTGGCCGTTATTCTTAGAAAGCAGAGCTCTCATATGAGAAACATGAGGTGCTGAACAAGCTCCGGTGTGATTCATGATACTGCTACAGGACTGTGGGTGTAAACTGTTTACACAGTAACAGTTTACTTTGGTGTTGTTGTTTGCATTTTTCTCAGAAAGTTACACTTATAGGTTTAGTGAAACTTTAAGGTCTGGTGCACATTTATTTATTTGTTTGTCAACAGCATAAGAGCTCCTAATTATTAAAGCCTATGTAACTTTTTCATATTTTTAAATCATTTTCTTGAGCCAGTATGTGCTAAAATGACCATTTACAAGGTTAATGAAATGTTACTCATGTTACCAGCTCTGGTGGCCTAGTGGTATGAGTGTCTGCCCTGGGACTGGGGAGATTGGGGTTCAAATCCTGGTTGTACTATACAATGTGTGATCTAAGATTACAATACTAGATTACTGCCTATGTATATATACATGTACCCTTGTTTTTATCTTTCTTCTAATTACCTTTTGAGTGATGGTGCTGCAGGGTTTCCCCCAGAAAACTCGCAAAGCCTGGTGGTAGACAAGCCCACGGGCGACCCACGGTGTTTATGTAAAAAAAAAAAAAGAGGTTGTCAGGAAGTTTAAAAGTATGACTAGTATGTGGTGTTATTAACCATTTATTAATAATACTTATTTGTCTTACAAAAAGGCACAATCTTGAAATATGGTTTTACCAGACACAAAAAAATACAATTCAGATAATGGAAAATACACCTGACCTCCCACCCTGTTCACTTATCCATCGTAAGATGTTGCTATTGTGCTGTTGTATCACCAGATGCTGTTAAAGTCAGACTTGCAGGTTAAAGACTCATATTCATTTTAAATGTGTGCTTCACTGAACAAACATTTTTAATGATTATTTCTGATTATAATCGATCACTCTGAGTTTTTCATGCCGGCTGAGCATGAAAATAGACTCCTACACTTATCTCCTGCATTAACAAGGGCTACAGCTATTAATATTTTAGTATTCTAATATTCTATCTAATCCTCTGTCAATCAAATATTCTATTTGACGAACTTTCAAAAGGAGGGAAAAAATTCTGAGTTTGTTTCAAAATCAAACTTCAAGTAGAAATGTTACTAATTTCTACTAGTAACAATGTAGTTGCGTCATATTTTTCTAAATATACACAGATTGGCAATAATTCAACCTAAAATTATATTCAAAGATAGATATGTTAGTAAATTACATGCTACAATGGCTTGCCATTTTTGCAGCGTCACACTGAGCCGCAGTAATGACTCCAGGTAGTAGCTGCGTCCCTGCCCCACACCGCTGCAGCTGCTGCAGCCATCTACATAAACAGGATGATGGTGATTTTTCTTTCAGTTGTAGTTTATTCAGTCTTAGTTTAACGTGAACACGATTAACGTGTTTTTTTCCGGTCCCTACGTGATGCGAAAGTTAGCGTGTGTGCAACGTATTAGCTATGTCTATGGTATTAGCATTAGCCTACCTGGTCGTGGATTCAGCTGGCTGAAGCGGTTTCCTGTTCAAGCATAAAGTTGTGCTTTTATGGTAAGACAACTCCGTTTAACAGTGGAGACACTCGACCGTGTTTTCACTTCTTCTGAGTTTAAAATGGTCCCAAACTTTGGACCACCTTTGCCTTTTATCTTTATCGTTTTCTCCATTGTCCTCCATGCTGTCGTAATCACCGGTGATATCCAACGTTGTGCTCCAGTAAAATGTGTCCGTGTCCTGCTACGTTACGCATTTAACAACGCCTCGAACCAGTAAATAATAATGATTTGAGGAATTTTTTTAATCGAAACATTCGAGTATTTGTTTCAGCGCTAAATTTAACATTTTTAATGTTAGTTTGGTGCATTAAAAAAAACTTTAAAATAAATAAATAAGTGACGCTTAGCCTGGCGGCGGGGCACGCAAAGCCTGGCGGCCCGCCAGGCTAAAATAGCGCTGGGGGAAACCCTGGTGCTGCCTATTCTATTCTTCTATTCTATTCTACTCAGACCCCCATCACCCTCTGTGGCCAGAATACCACACTTGCAACTTCAGAGTGCCGTTCCAGTCTCTGTTGGACTTAGAAACAGGAGCTGACATACCTGGTGCTGCAGTCTGCTTCCAGCATGTTTCCTGCATGTTTTAGATCATGAACACAGCTGATTTGTTTGATTTAGTGATGAACCGCTCCTGTAGACACTAATGAAGGCTGAGGAGACATTTCAGCAGTTAGATTAAGGTGTTAAAAAGGTGAACGCACAGCAAGGAGATCAGTTTCACTTTTGGTTTCACTAACGGATCACTACGGGGTGCTAAAAGCAAACCAAAACTGCATAGTATCCCTTTAAACCAAATTTAGAATTGTTTTATTTTATCACCTCATGTCTCAAGGTTGGTGCTACTAGCATTAGGTGAGGTACACCTTGGACAGGTCTAGTCATAGGGTCACACACGTGGACAGACACACGTCCAGTCACAAACTCACTCAGACTTGGGGACAATTTAGAGTTATCTATCAACCTGACATGCAGGTTTTTGGTCTGTGGGAAGAAGCTGCAGGACCTGCAGAAACCCACGCATGCATGGGGAGAACATGCAGGAAGGCCTCAGTGGGGTTTTGAACCAGCTACCTTCTTGCTGCATCGCCTTAAAACAACCTTTATAATTACTAAATGCAGTTTTGAAATGATGATTTTATTTATTGAGTCATATACAAACTAACCTGGTTGTATTACAACCAGTAGGCCTTTACCTTTTCACATTGGATCAGGTTGGTTTGGATATCTTTTTTCCTTTAATGGTAAATCATTTAAAAAATGCATTTTGTTTTTACTCAGGTTATCTTTGATATTGAACTTTTTTTGCAAATCTGAAAAATTTATGTGACAATAACAACAGAAGAAAATTTTCAGTTCTGCATCCAGCATTGAGTTCTACCAGTAAAGGTCATCTATGTGTGGCAGCGTCTTACTGCGTTACTTAATTACTTACTGCGTTTATCATCTAAGCCAGAATGGAATTCTCTGTTGAATGCTTTGTAAATATTGGTAGTCAGAGCAGCATCACTTCTGTTTAGAGCATGAATCTCAGAAGCTGCATTTCTACAAGCTCACAAATTGTTTACTGAACTATTCGTGCAGCCTGCTTTGTGTTGTTGAAGTTCAGTTTTTTCAGGCCACCATGACAGAATAGGCACATGGTGTTATGAGGACACACTGTGACCAGCAGGCTGGCTCTGTTTTGGTCTGGATTTGTGGTCCATTTGTTCATGTAAGACTTTTGGCTGCAAGAGCTTTTTTGTTCTTTTAGGGAATTAAATGTCTAAAATGTGATTTGGGTGCAAATGGAGTTTAACTCCTACTCCTGGTCATAGTTATTCTGGAACACGTTATCTGATTTTACATTTGAAGTCTTTGAGGATGCACAATGTGGGTTTAATACGGGAGATGTTCTCAACTATGTAAGTTTAACAACTTTTTTCTTTTTGTCAGGCTATCAGCACTTCCCTAAAATAAACCTGACACTAAAGTAATACAGTTTGTGAGTTTTTATTCTTTAATAACTTTTCTTTGCATCTTGAAAATAAAACTACAGTAACTTTGGAAAGCCTGAATAGTCACCTTTATGAGGTCAAACTTGTAAGTGTTGTGCATCAAAAGACATTGTCATTGCCCTGTAAGAGATGGACAGCCAGTGTAATAAAGACTTTGTGGCTAAGCTGCAATAGCAAAATCTGCACGACAGTCACACTTTGTTTCCAGTTACATCACATGCTTCATGGGACCAAATCATATTAAAAAAAACTTGTTTTGTCTCACAGTTGTGTGCCCTATGGTCAACAAGACTTCTGGTGTTACTTCTATCTGTAGTCAGGTTAGTTTTCCAACATTGGTCAACAATAAGGTCAGTCAGGTATTATTTGTTAGAAATGAACAGAAAGAGAGAAAATCCAGAGATGTGACACACTTTATTGTTCATGTAATCTCTGAAAGTGAATTTATCAAACATAGATAATGTTCAGGTTGATGAGTTGTACAGTTATTTCAGAAAACAGTCTTAACTTGATTAGTTAAAAGGATGCTGTCTGTTAAATGTACAATCAGCTACATGATCACTACTCCTACATTAAATATGATTAACAGGTCTGAATCAGCTGTGAAAACTGCACCTCATTTCCTGAATCATTTCTTCTTCCTCTGCTGCCTGTTGTTATTCAGGAGTCCAGCAGAGAAATGCAGACATCAGATGTTATAAAATCCCTTTGACTGGGTTGTTTTTATTTAAAATCAGTGTTTGTCTGGTTGCTGTTCCCACTGAAGTCATAGCACCATGCACACAGTTATAAAGTTAAGTTAGTTTTGTCCAGACTAAAAAATTTAAGTGTCAAGATTTTGGTCAAAGCTCTGGTAAATCAGGTCCCTGATGGTAAACATTTTACACAGAGACACCTCTGGCTACAGCACTTCCTGTACCGTTTGTAATCTGATCTAAGGCTGATGTTAAAAATCACATTTATGATGATGAGCTGAAACTCTTGGAGGACCCACGGTCTCTTCAGATCTGCAGACAGACATGGCTCACATGTTCCAGCCCAGCCCTATGTGGGTGGCCAGCAGGTAACACATGGCAATCATACATGTCATTACCATCATGGGGAATCCCAACCTGCCAGAAGACAAGAATATGAGAAATTAGTTAGGAAACAAAGAGGGATGATTGAATTATTAGAGCTGTAATATTGCAGTTTTATCATCTGTTAAAGTGTGAAAGGAGGTCATTCTGACAGAAAGACTCCTGCACTTGCTTTAAACTTTTAAATTCTACCCCATCTGTCCCTGATCAAGATATCGAGTAACACAAGGACTGATTTTGATGAAACTGAGCGGAATGGCTAAATATTCACCTATACATGAGTAATATATGGAGTCATCCCCATTCAAGATGGCTACCACAGCTAATCTACCATAGCTAACAATGAAAGGACTATGATCAAGTCACTTCTGCAGATATTGAACTAAATGTTTGAGCTGAGAGTCATTTACAACACATACACAGCAAATTCATGCTCAAATTAACACTGTCAGAGTTGATTTCAACACTTCAACAACACAACAAAGTGTCTATATGGGTCCACACCAGTAAAAGTTCATTTAACTCTTTTTGCAGAGTTGGTACTTTAACGCTGATTTAGTGTCAAAAACCAATTTAACACTGGTGTTAGAGTCAATATAGTTACTGTTAAAACTAAAATTAACACTTTTAAATTTGCTGTGGATGAGTGTTAATAGATCACATAAGAGATTGCAATTTTGAGTTAGACTGCAAATATGAAAATATTAGAATAGAATAGAATAGAATAGAATAGAATAGAATAATAGAATAGAATAGAATAGAATAGAATAGAATAGAATAGAATAGAATAGAATAGAATAGAATAATAGAATAGAATAGAATAGAAAATCCCTTTATTGTCCTTCAGCGGGGAAACTTTGATGTCCCAGCAGTAATTACGTTGATTATAGGACCAAAAATGAGAGTAAAAAATACAGAATAAATGAATGAATGAATGAACTTTATTGATCCCACAATGGGGAAATTTCTGTTTCAGAACAACCCATCCAGATTTAACATACAGAACATTCAAGAGTTAGTAGATTTTGAGAGTAAACAACAAGAAAACATAACACAGAAATACTTAAACATCTTTAAATACTGAATAAATACACATTTTCAAAATTAAAAAAATACAATTTTGGCATGTAAGCATGTAATTATTTTCTTTTTATATTAAATCGCTGAGTCTGAAGTGATAACTTGAGCTAAATGTCCCCCTACCATATCTGTCATGTCCTGTGTCCCCGTGTGTCCCTGAGTTTTATTTCTTTGTGGTATTTTCTGTGTTTTGTTTATTTATTATTTGTTTATTTATTAGGATCTCCATTCCACCAAAGTGGTTACTAATCTTTCTGGGGTCCGATTCACAAAATATATAATATCAATATCAACATTACATTTATGTGGAACCAATGCTATAATAACATTTTTATGCTTTTTTTTAAAGAATGCATGCCTTCAATTCTCTGATATTTTTTGGGTAATATATTAAATTCCTGAGATAGACGGCAGACTTTTGCAAGAAATTCATGTTGGCTTATTTTACCATTAATTTAGTGCCACATGCATATCTAGTACAGTGGGTCAGAGTAAATACACTTTTCAAACAATGTCTGATCATAAACAAAGACCTAGTTGACAGACCATAACATTTTAATTTGGCTAAGAAAACATCATATATGTTCAGATCAAATGCTGCACTGAGATCCATGAAAACGGCTCCAACTAAATGACCATGGTCCAGGTATCGGTCATATGAGCAGGAGCTGTTGCTGTGGAATAATTGGGTTTCTAAGCATATTGAAGCTGTGTAAGGAAAAACTATTGATTCAGTAATCTTGCCTAAGAGGTAATACACTGATGGGGTGCTATTGGCTCTGTTGAATGGACCGCTTTGGTTCTTTGGTTCTAGGAATTATTTTAGACGCTTTCCCCTGCGATGGAAAAACACCTGATAGCAGACGTTTGTTAAAAATATGGCAGAGCGGACGAGACACAGTCTTTACTGCTAATTTTAGTAGTCTGCCATCCATGTTATGAGGTTGCATCATCTGGAAGGTTATTTAAGACTTTCTACTTTTTCAATACTAACACCAGATTCTGTGGTTCAGTTCTCCCTGTGATCATGCTTTCTCCCCCGTGTTTTAGTATTACTCCCCTCTGTTCCCTATGCTGGTTTATATTTCCCTTGTGTTTCTGTTAAGTATTATTTAACGTTTTCTCCCAGTGTCTCCCCATCTGCCTCCCTCAGTCCTCCAGTTTATTAGCCACCTGTCAATAATTGTAATCAGCACTCAGCACACCTGTTCCCTTGTATCTCCCAGTTCTGTTTAAGCAGCTCTCGCCTCACACTATCGTGTCAGTTCCACGTGTTGTTATGTGCCTGTAAAGCTCAGGATTTATTAAAAGACTTTAGTTAACTGGCTGCCCCCTCGTTTATCTCTGCATGTTGGTCCTCACCTCTAAAAATCCTGACAATATCGGTCAATCGTTTTTATTATTTTGGCTCCAAAATAAACATGTTGGTTGTAGCTGCAGTTCATTCCCTCTGTGGGAGTACCAGTAAGGTGGTTTCTCCAGTTAACTCCTGTCTGGTTTAGATAAGAAGCAAACAGATAACTGTTTCTTCTACAATTGAAAGTGTTTCTCCTGCTTTTCTGAGAATAAAGCAAATGTGGAAAAACATCTGGGACACAGGTGCCAAGAACTAAAAATACTCTGGAGTAAGAGTAGATAAGTAGATAGAGTAGATAGATATTGACTTGAAAATGGTTTAACAAATCAATTCAGGAAACTTTAAAATGAGAAAAAACAACACTCTGTGAACTAACAGAATAATATTTACAAGTGAAAATAATGTCTGTAGTGATTTTGTTTTATTACAGAGAAAGTTTCTTTAATGTTTGTTTCACTTGTCTTACTGAGAAAGGGACAGATTATAGAAGGTTTTTCCTCCTCCTGCTCCCATAAACCCTCTTTCAGTCCAGTCCTGTTCCTGAAGCACAGACTCAGCTATCTTCATCACATGGAAGCAATGATCACTAGCTGTTTTTACTTCCAAATTAGCATCCTTCATCTAAAATATCCCCTTAGAAGACTGCAGCGCTGCAGATGGTTTGGCACTTGGATGTGTACCATGTCCTACATGAACACATGTCTGCTCTGAGGTCCAAAGATCTGTTTGCCTCCAGTCTATGACACAGATCAGTCACACACACACACACACACACACACACACACACACACACACACACCACACAATGCTCTGTGTGATCAAGCTGTCGAAACAGCAAAGTACCCATTTAAAACTGGAAATCTGTCATTAAACCAGACCAGGAGGTAGAACAGAGCACTATTATTGTGATGGTGTGTAATGACGAGGTGTAAGGCTAATCAGCTATCTAATGGAACCTTTCTAGTTTAGAATATTTTAGATGTTAAAATGAAAAGTGTACCAATGAAAACCAGACGTTCAGAGTGATCCTGTTGTTTTTCGTCTCTCCAAAATATTTTTATTCTGTGTATCTCGAGGTTTGAGGACACCACTTTGCTACAGAGCACCATGTATCCATATTGTTTTTTTCCACATACCAACTAGGGGCGTGGATGTGATCTGTGTGGGGTTCACTTTCATACCCAGGAGCATTTTCACATGAAGAGGAAGCTAATCAAAAGTGGACCTTCTGACTGCAGCACAGCTGTTCCACCACATGACCCTTTTGCCCACTTCAATAACACCATTAGAGAGAAATGGTAATAAATACCTTTTAAAAGTTCAGATAAAAAAATAGTTAAAGCTTTAAAAAGTTCCCATGTTTTGGTTTTAGATAAGAGCTCTTTAGAGGTGCCGTGTTCTTCAGCGTGTACGTGAGTTAGGCTCCATGTTCTTCCAACAGACGTCTGCAGTTTGCAGAATTTCTCATTTCTTGCATCATTCTTCACTTTTAGACTGAAGAAAACAAAAACAGCTCAGTTTTTCTTGTTGGTGAAAATCAGCTAAGACTGGAATAACAAACTGTCACAGAAAACTGCCATGATGTTAGCTTCATGAGCTGGTTTAAAATACTTTTAACAGGTGGTTTTTTAAGTTTCCCTCTCCAAACACAGACTGTTGCACCACAGTATTAAATATACGCTTTGATCAGTTCATAGCAATATAAGTTTGTGCAAAAAGCAGAAACTCATTCCACCTAAAACTCCTCATGGGGAGAGGCTAATGACCGCTCTAATATAAAGATACAGTTGAAAGTGAATGATGTGGGTCAGAGGAGTTCTCAGCTGAACTTCCTGGTTTCTGTCCAAGTCAGATACATTTTCATCAAAAATACTTTATGTAAATATAGGAAACCTTTCACAAGGTCAAAGCTATAAAACATAAGAGCGCCGTGATCGTATCTGTGTGGAATGAATGTCCGGTTAAGATGGATGGAGGGAGAAATCTAAGCTGTTATCATCGTCAGACAAGCTGAGGTCACCTTTCTGCTGAGCAACATTCATTTCCTCATCACAGGCGCAGCATGAAGGGAAGGAGGGCAGATGGAAAAGTTGCTGTAGTACAGCACAGAAAGGAACACGGTTCACCTTGTCTGAAAAATCCCCATTCTGCCTTGTGCTCTCACACGTTGACATAATTGCATTTGATGGGAGCTCTTTGAAACTACTGATGCAATCTCGAAAAGTCTCTTTAGATAAACCCAAGGGATGTGCAGTGCTGACTGTGGAGGCTGTATGACACAGCTGCTTATGGCAACACTCAATAGGCTCTATTCAGTGGGACTTATAAAGCACCAACATGGCTCAAAAAATACTACAGAAAATACTCTGTGGGAATACTTGGTCCTCTTATAGCAAAGTTATTTAGTAGCCTCAAATTTATTTACTTTGTTATTTAAAATATTCATTAAGTAAAATAAGCTTGTGAATTTAATTATATATATATATATATATATATATATATATATATATATATATATATATATATATATATATATATATATATATATATGGTACTGGTTTGCTGTAAATATTGAGCATATAAGATGTTCTGTACCAGATCATTTAAATGTAAAAATTCACTTTTTGTCTCTATTTTTTATGTATTACAAGGATAGTTTAATGCATCACATTCATTAGAGAACCATTAAGTTACAGTTTGGGCCCAAATATGAGCAAAACATGGTTCTACAGAAAATCAGACCCTTGATAATGCCATTATAAGATTATGTCTGTCTGTTTATGATAAAAGTCTAAGCTATAGACACTTCAAGGTGACTACATCAGTTCCCCATAAACGGATGCTCAGGAGTTCTGGTTTTTATGTCCCCCAGCCCTTTAAGGTAGTTATTTATAACATCCACACACCCTTCAAGATGGCAGAATACCTCTTTTAAAACGATGTTTCACAGCCTGGTGAGACAGAGCTGAACGACTTGGATTAAAAAAGAAATCCTAATATTAATCCATTTTCAAATAGAGACACTGTCATGTCTGTCAATCAATCAATCAAATTTTATTTATAAAGCACTTTTCCTACACATAGTGCAACTCAAAGTGCTTTACAGATTAAAATGACCCTATATAACCCTCCTTCCCATCCCTCCCACACCAGTTTAAAAGCATTGGCACAGTCGTCACACCCCCCCACCCCCACCCCCCAACCTAACTCCCGTACACACACACTTAAGAACATCAGTAAAAATGATATTGGGCTGAGTTCAGATAAGCCAGATATGGTAGGGCAAGGAAACGCCATCAGAGGAGCCATCTGCCCCGGCAGCTGTAGGCCAACCGCAGCAGCCGAGGTACCGACACAGGGTGACCCCACCTCCACCCAAGCACTACATGGAGAGCATCCAGGCAGCAACAGTCGACCACCAGGAGGAAGTTCTGTCGTGATGCGATGCATTTTAGCATCTGAGTGAACATGACCAACGAGGTCTACTCCCACAAAAATCCCTGAGAAAAATTCTGCCTGAGTTGAAACCTTCCTTATAAACGTTCCTCAGCTGTTTTTTGTATTTTACAGTTTAACACACAATAAAGTCATGAGTTTAGACACTCATACAAGAAAATAATCCCATAAAAACACAAAGTAAGTGAGCCACACATCTTCTGATACTGTAGGAGTAGTTCACACTACTCCTCAGTGAAAGCACAGGGGCATACTCCACCCAGCTGGACTGTAAAGTACATACAGAGGAGACGCTTTTACCATGCTCCCTGGGTTAATGGTTTGAGAAGATGAGAATGATAAAGGCCCAGAGGTATAAAGGAGGCAACAGAGGCCATACCAACTAACTGTGGATCTTTTCAGAGCCACTCATTTTCCTTTGTGATGGCCCATCAAAGAGGCATTCATCTCCCTGTGGGCTCATCTGGCCCCACCATTCACCCAGCTGGTACAGAACTAGTTAGTCCCAGCTGTCTGGAGCTACAGACAGACTTCTCTCCCCCTTACCTGTTTCTCTCAACAGCTGTGACCCTTGCTACAGACAGCCAATTACAGGCAGAGCTGGAGCCCCGAGCAATGATTCTATCTACTCACTGTAAACAGAGGGAGGCAGGCAGAGCTGACAGGCTGCAACTCTTAATATCACTTCAATGAATTTGTTTGAAAATTGCCATTCTTATGCTTTTAAATGAGAGGAAACAAGTTATTCATAGTACTATAAATACATTTGAGGTGACATATTCATTGGTATTAGTGCTGTTTCTAGAGCAAATTAAACATGCTGTTGTCCTGCTCTGAGACTATTTTTGAGGCTATTTTCAGTGCATATATTAATTAATCCTATCAGATTTAATATGCTTATAAGTTCATGAGACCTCTACTTCTTTAACAGAACTGGCACCTTCCTCAAAAGCCTGCTGTGTTTCTTCTATGTGTACTGTAGGTGGTGCAGTTTTATCTCCTATTATTATTGTTGTATGTGAGATGATCTCCGCTGTATCTTTGATCAATTAGCTGGCCTATCAGCAGCAAAGGAAGCCATGTTTAGGGGTAAGATCCACTCTATCGGTCCGTCTCTCCCTTCTCAACGACACCGCAGCTACCAGGTCGTCTTCCACTCACAGAGAGCAGGAGTTCTTCACACGTGGCTAAGACATGAGGAGATCTCTTCACCCATATGCATTTACTGCTGCTTCTGCGTGTGACAATCTGTTTCTCCTGCGGTTCCCCTCCAATGTTTGTTGGTTCTACTGACTGTCTACTGGAACTCGATTCTCCCTCTGCTCACTTCGAATCAATCTGGCGCGTGACGACTCAAACTCCAACACAGCCTGTCTTGTTTGAGGTTGCTGTTTCCTGTTCACTTGGATGCTCCAGTGGGACTCTACCAGGGGACCAGAGGTTTTACAACCAGCCAGCAAGAAGCAACTTGTCAGAATGGAGCCAAGGTTCTTCTAACTTGGGCCTTACCATGTGGAGATGGATATAGAGGTAACATCGTGTTTTCATTTTATTGGCTCTTCATGTGTGTACAGTGCCAAAGGTCCCTTAAACTTGTGTCATGTGTGCTTAGAGTGACTTTGTTGGTTTATTTTACTTTTGCTCTGTCTCCCAGTTATTAACCATTGGTAAGCCCCAGTCTGGGTTTGATGATTGTATTTTTACATTTTTAGGGAGTTCTTTTTAATTACTTTTTAATTTTTCCACAATTTTACGACAACATACTTCCCCCTTTCCAGAATGAGTCTGAATGTCCTTAAGTTTGTTTTGGTGTTGTCGTCCATAAAGCATCCTAGAGGAAGAGCCAAGGCAGAATCCCCATTCATCATACCATTCACTACATCTGGTATATAATTAATACATAATAAAAAAATAATACAATTTTATAGAAAATTACAAATTTTCACCTTTACATCAGCCAATTGAAGAAAATCTGGTCATTCATCAGGTTTAAGGACTGAGGATAGTAGTTGTAGCTGTACGTCTTTTCTGAACGTTTAAATCTGGTGGTTCATGAGAATTTTTGCTAAGAGAGACAGCAGGGTCGACTCCAGTAGTTAGATAAAGATGTTGTTCAATCAGATAACGTCTCTCAGTTTGGGAATTTTTCTTCTAATTTTTATGTCCATTAAATGAAAACAGTAGTTTAATGTAAACGGTTCGTGTCACGCTTTCTCATACAGGCACACTTTCTCTGGTTCATGTTTTATCTGATCCATTCAGCGTTTTAGACCTAATCAGACTCATATATTCATCATCCTTTCTGACCACCTCCATTCCTCTAACAGGCAAAATGAAACTAGATCCAGCTGTTACATCACAGTGGAATTTATTTGTGAGCAGACAGAAACTGGGGGCTTTCCATCCAGCCACAGATAAAAGTAGTAGTAGTAGTAGTAGACTTTTATTGCAGACTCGTGGTCCAAGGAATACATAAAAATAAAATACAAAATAAAAAATACAAAAAAAAAAAAAAAAAAAACTTAAAAATAAAGACACGTTAAAAGACCCTTATCCTACAGAAGACAGTCATACCAGTGCTTCCATATTCTAGAGGTGTAGCGTACAGCACTATATCTCATGTTAGTCAGTGTTAGGATGACACTGTTCTCTGACACATTCAGACGGCATATAAATGTATACATAAAATTTCTTAAAACAGCTTTCAATGTGCTGACCCCAGCAGAAACAAACAATTCACTGGCACTGGTCCATCTGGGCTTTTTTAACAAGAGTCTTAGTGCATCGTTGTAAGCCACCTGCAGTCTCTGAATACTGGCTGTTTTATAGTTCCACCATAAGTGCGCTGTGTACAGTGAGGTACAGTATGCTCTAAACAAGCTTAGTTTGACTTCAGCAGAGCAATATCCAAAATTCCGACACAGTATGTTTGCTTGTGCATATAACATTCGGCATTGACGATAAATGTCCTCATCATCTGACAGACTGTCTGTCAACACGTGACCTAGATATTTCACTTCATGTGAAACACCTAGAATAGAGCCAGACAACTTGAAGTCTGGAAATCTGATACGTTTGTCCTCTTTTGTTCGACAGATCATGATTACACTTTTAGCAGGATTAAATTTTACATCATGCTGCTCACCAAACCCAGAACACACACTAAGAAGCTCCTGAAGACCAGCTGAACTTGGGCTAAACACCACTATGTCATCAGCATACATCAGATGATTTACTACTGTACTTCCAGCCATACAGCCAGTTCTACACTGGATTAACTGCTTAGAGAGGTCATTCATATAAAAATTGAACAATACTGGTGCTAAAATGCTCCCTTGTCTGACTCCGTTACAGACCTGAAAAGGTGCAGACACACAGTTGGCCCACTTGACCTGCATGGTCTGGTTTGCATACCAATACGATAAACATCTAACAATGTATTTAGGCACACCAGCTTTGCACAGTTTATAAAATAGTTTTCTGTGGTTTACACGATCAAAAGCCTTGGAGGCATCTAAAAAACACATAAAAACAGTTGAGTTTTTGCCTTTATAGTTACTCAATAGTTCCTTTAAAGCATATATGCACATATCAGTGCCATGTTTAGGCTTAAATCCAAACTGATTGTCAGTGCACACTATCAATTTGTCCAACCTTGTCAGCAAAATTTGTTCAAGAACTTTGGAGAGTATGCTTGCAAGAGCAATGGGCCTGTAATTATCTAAGCTGCCTACTTTCCCTGATTTGTCCTTCATCACAGGAACCAGAAGAACATTCATCATGGAGTCTGGAATAAAACCATGAACCATAAAAGCAGTAAAACATAAAGCAAGAAGAGGTGCTAACCTCACACTTGCAAATTTAAGATGTTCAGCAGAGATAAGATCCAGTCCTGTAGTCTTACCTACAGTCAGATGTTTAATTGCTAGATGAACCTCTTGAGTTTCAATAGTGTTGACAACATCAACTTTATCAACCTGGAAAGGTTCACTCTGCACACAAGTAAACAGTTTAGTGTAATGCTGTTGCCAGACCTCTGCGATCTTATCTGATCCAGAGACACCATCTACTGTACAGGGGAGAGAGGGTTTACAGTTGTTAATCATTTTTATCTCTTTCCAAAATGCTTTATTGTCCTTGTCTAAAAGTTTTTTAGCCATGGACTCAGCCCTCATGTTTTGCTCATTCTTCTTAATAAATCTTATGGCATATTTGTACTTTGCATTTGTCAGCTTTTTATGCTCAAATATAGGTCCATGTCTGGGTTTGCCTGCAAGAGCCCAAGAAGTAGTAGCTTCACGTGCATCAGCATGATATTGAGACACATATGTATTCCAACCAGGCATATTTTTACTTTTCTTTCTGTTTTTAGTGAAATACCCGCTTGCATCAAGTAACACTTTGACTATGTCACAATACATGGAATTTATATCTGTTTTGTGCTCAGTGTTGGAGCAATTACTATCTGTACACATAACAGCTTCTCTTCTTACTTTGATACTGCCTAACAGCTGATCACTGTAATCATAATAGGAGGCCAGATCTTCTGATGAGAGAGAAGACCAGTCAAAGTATTCCTTATTAGGATTATTTACATAATTTACTGTTGCAGGTAGATAATCAAACCTAATAACCACTTCAACAGGGATGTGATCCGTACTGGACATATAGTATAAGATGTTCATGTGTGCCAGAGCAGCATGAGCATCTGCTGTAGTGATGCAATGGTCCAACCAGGACGTGGTATGCCAGGCTTCACTTATATATGTATAGCTCTCCGCCTGCAAGAGCTCTCTGCTGGACAATATTAGATTAAAATCTATACAAAAATGAATCAAATGCTTAGCAAAAGCAGAGTTCTTATCAGAGATATCTGCATTAAAATCACCAATCACATAAACACTAGTAGATTTTTCATTTTGTAAAAAGGAGCTAATAAAAGCAAGCTTATTTAAATATTCCTCTTCATTCTGTATGCATTCATAAGGGGCATACACATTTAAAATGATAAAATCTTTGTCATTCTGTTTCACTTTAACAGCAATACACCAGTCCACACCCAGTCTAACAACATTTATCAATGAGTCCAGTCTCTTTTTCCAGAGGATAGCCACACCTCCTGGTATCCTTCCTCTTTTAATTCCCAAACTGAAGTCAGTAGTTGACTCTCCAGCACCATGAAAACTGTCATTAATGGAGTTTAGACGGTCTAAGTCCTGCTTGGCTAAAAATGTTTCCTGTAAGCACAGTATGTCACAGTGCTGCAACAACTGGTCGACAACAATACGGCGAGCTTTATCATCTGCGCTCTGCCCTGAGCGCAGGCCTCGACAGTTGTATGAGTGCACTTTAATGTCCATAGTCGTTATTCATTTGTGCTCACGCCAGCAGCCGGCTTGCTTATAGCAACAGGGGCAAGAGGATTTGCGCCACTGACACCTCTACGCGGCTCATAATATCGCCTCACAAATGTTCCCTCAGGCCAAAGTTCTGGGTTGTACATGACAGCCACGTCACTACATTCAGCTGACACTTTGAAAGAAGCGTATCTGTTGTTTACAGTAGTGATCTTTTGACATGTTACGTCATGCTCAAGTTTGACTTTAAGATAAGCGCTGAGTGTGTCTGCGTCGAGGTCGGGTGAGAACTTTGAAGCAAAGACACTCACCAATTTAGTTTTCACCGTTTTGATATTCCCGGCTGCTCCAGTTCCCACAATCGTTTTGCCAGCTTTCCTCCGTCCCACAGTAGATCCCGGGTGAGGCGCCGGTTTAGCAGCTACACGCTCCCTGTTCTTTCGCTGCCCCCGTTCCACGACCTGGCTCCACTTTGGAGATCCGGGTAGCGGCGTTGTTCCATTGGTGCACAGCGCAGGTGTATCTCCCTCCATGCCCGAAAGCGATCCTCTCTCTGTCCCCTGGAGGTTGTGTCCCGCGTCCAGGGCTCTGAATTCCTCCACAGGGGTGCTCACGTCCTCCTTCGCTGCGCCCAGCTCCTTCGATGGTGCGGACTGGTCAGCGCATCCATGGTCAGCGCGCAATTCCAGGGCGCGCACACGTCCACTCACATCCACTGTGACTGCATGCAAGGCCTCACTGGTTTCAGTCTGGATTTGCAGTGAATGCTTCATGGCAAACACTACAGCATGGAGCTGCTCCATTTTGCGAAGTAAGCCACAGACATCCATGCTGGTAAAAGTCACTGACGGCAGCTCATCCAGATAATGAGACACAAATCTAGGAACATTGTCCCCACATTCATTTAGTACTTTCAGACAAGCCTTTACATTGTTGACGTCTTTTTGCGCTCCTTTATGACTGATGTTACGCTGTGTGGTTGAGCACAGCTCGAAGAGCGTTTTCTTTGATGTCTCGATCCAGTCAGACTCAAATGTGTTGACGGCCAGCAGGACAATCTCATCCTGACTTAAAGTCTTTAGTTTTATAGAGAGAAAGTGTAGAAATTCATCCTCTACAATAACTTTACCGTCAATAGTTGTATATACATCCATATACATATACATACAAAGGACATTTCTCCACATTTTTTACAGCAGCCCCCCCACAAGATCTCACATCAAGCTTGAATTTTATCTGTTACTCATTTTGAAAATTAAAGCTTTATGATTAAGGCATTTTCTCTGAAGACTGACTAAATCTCAGCCTGATTCACCATAAGATGGCACAACTGTTGTACCTTTGAAACTGGAGCTAAATTCATCAAACCCTCACAAAGGGAGATAGTGTCAAAATGACGTTTCACTACACTGGTGTAGTTTATCCACATTTAGATTAGATTTTATGCATGTATTAAGGGGAAAATGCAAATAATTATGTATGTTACTGTTGTAATTCCTGAAGATCAGCACATTTTGAGCTCATGCATGGAGGATGGTGGCAGAGGAATTAAATGCCCGACACGTAACTGGAGGGTTGAAGGTTCACCCCTGCTGAAGAAACCAACATAGACCAGCATATGTTGTGTTTTGGTGCTGGTTTAGCTGGTGGACCAGCATGCTGGTCTAGCATGTTGGTCCACCATCCAATCACTAGCATCCCATGCTGGACTAGCATTGCATGCTGGACCAGCACTGGCATCCAAAACACAACATTTGCTGTTTTTTTTTCAGCAGGAACGTCCCATCTGTCACAGTGGTGGTGCTCAGAGGGACCGGTGGCACTTGTGTACAGCAGCCTGGTATCTGTCAGTGTGCCCCAGGGCAGCTGTGGCTACACTGTAGCTCATCATTCATCATCTCCAGCGTGTGAATGTGCGGGTGTGTGTGTGTGTGTGCCTGGGTGAATGACTGGTTAGTTGTAAAGCACCTTCAGGGGTTGTACTACCCTAGAAGGCGCTATATAAATACAGGTCATTATTACTATCATGAAATATTGGTGGTTATAATACAGACAGTAGTGAGGCTGCCATACAAAAGGGCCACCGGTCGCTCCAACCACCACCATTTTTGTTGTCATACATCTTTTATGCTTTCTTGGCATTTTCTGTCCCAACATATGACAGACATTAATGTACAAGCACCCCTCCAGGCAGATTTCATGGTACAGAGCTCACAAACCAACACCCCAGCAGATAAACTAATAAAGCTACATTTCAAACAGGAAATCCATGACCTTTTTTTACTGGACTGTTCAAAATGCTGTAAGTCATGCTGTTAGAGGAGAGAGGGCTTACTTGAAAAACTCCACAAAGGAAAAGCCATATCCATGTTGTTCAGCAATTCCTGCACACACCACATTGGCTGAAGCTCCAATCAATGTACCGTTTCCTAAAAGAATATAAAAATTAGGGAAAGTTACTGTCCAATGATCAATGAATTCATCTAAATGACCCAATGATTTAGATTTTCATAAAACTCAACACCTGATAACAAATAAACAACAAACGTTAAACAAATACAATCTTTTTTTGTGCTATTTGATGTTGCAACAATTTGAGAAAACTGCAATGGACGGTAAATTAAAAACAAAATGTGTTAAAGATAATTTATATAAACCCTTTTAAACATGCAAAAATGTTCAGCTTCTCTGAACTCATTTAATTTGGGCCCTAGGCCTTTTTTTTGAGAAAGCTGCTCGAAAATGACATGCCCAGGCTTTAATGAGTATATTTCTGTAACTACAAGAACTATTTGATGCCTTTTGGTTTCATTTTAAAGGGAAACTTTATGCGATTCATTGAGATGTGTAAATATTAGTATGTGTGTCACTGATGAAATGTAAATGGACATGGAACATCGTAAAAAAGTAGATTTTTTTCTTTGCCCCCTGAAAAAAACATGCCTGTATATTGGCATTATCCTTCTACATGCTAACATCAGTGCTATATTCATTATGTGTTTAATACTTGTGCACAGATGTACATTAGTATGTCTGTGTCACTTATGCTGCATATTTTTGGAAATCCATTTTTTTGTTGTTTTCAGTTTCAATGTGAAGGTTGCAATAATAGCTTACAGCCTTTGTGTATTTAACTGTACTGTTGTTATTATTTTCTGTGCTGCTGTAACGAGTGAATCTGCCCGCTGTGGCATCCTGACATTAGCTGGACAAAGCTTGAGTTTGATAAGGTGAAGAACAATAATTTTACAGAGGTTTATATACAGACACTTCAGGCGAGGTCTCAAAAGACACAATTTGGCACCATCTGTGTCATTTGACTTTTCTCTTATATAATAATAGATTTGAACTATTATGTGACTAAATGGATTCAGAACAATCAAATGCAACATTTTTTATAATTTTGGGGGAAAATTTGAATTTTTACCCCTAAATATTCATATATTTCCTAGATCAATAATATTGACATAACTGAATTTTTAATCAAAATAGAACAGATGTATTGATAACAAATTGTAAATATGTGCAAACTATCTATAAACCAAATATACAGTATATCAAGAGCTTTCATTCAAAAAATAAACAGTTTAAACTATGCTTTCATGATGTAGGAGCTCATTTCTATTGAAATAAGGGTGTCCAGTGTTCTCCTACAGCAATTGTAACACACCTTCCAATGAGTATGTTCTGTTGTCCAACCTTTTAGTCATCTACAATGTAAAGTCATCCATCCATCCATTTTCTTTCGCTTATCCGGAGTTGGGTCGCGGGGGCAGCAGCTTAAGCAGAGAGGCCCAGACCTCCCTCTCCCCAGCCACTAGGGCCAGCTCCTCCGGGGGAATCCCAAGGTGTTCCCTGGCCAGCTGAGAGACATAGTCCCTCCAGCGTGTCCTGGGTCTTCCTTTGGGTCTCCTCCCGGTTGGACGTGCCCGGAAAACCTCACCAGGGAGGCATCCAGGAGGCATCCTAACCAGATGCCCGAGCCACCTCAACTGGCTCCTCTCGATGTGGAGGAGCAGCGGGTCTACTCCGAGTACTTCCCGGATGACCGAGCTCCTCACCCTATCTCTAAGGGAGAGTCCAGCCACCCTGCGAAGAAAACTCATTTCGGCCGCTTGTATCCGCGATCTCGTTCTTTCGGTCACTACCCAAAGCTCGTGACCATAGGTGAGGGTAGGAACGTAGATCGACCGGTAAATCGAGAGCTTCGCCTTTCGGCTCAGCTCTCTCTTCACCACGACAGACCGGTACAACGCCCCCATCACTGCAGACGCAGCACCAATCCACCTATCGATCTCACGCTCCACCCTTCCCTCACTTGTAAACAAGACCCCGAGATACTTAAACTCCTCCACTTGGGGCAGGACCTCGTCCCTGACCTGGAGAAGGCATTCTACCCTTTTCCAACTCAAGACCATGGCCTCAGATTTAGAGGAGCTGATTCTCATCCCAGCTACTTCACACTCGGCTGCGAACTGCTCCAGCGAAAGCCGGAGATCACGTTCTGATGAAGCCAACAGGACCACATCATCTGCAAAAAGCAGAGACCTGATCCTTAGGCCACCAAAACGGATCCCCTCACCACCTTGACTGCACCTAGAAATCCTGTCCATAAAAGTTATGAACAGAATCGGTGACAAAGGGCAGCCTTGGCAGAGTCCAACTCTCACCGGAAATGAGCCCGACTTACTGCCGGCAATGCGGACCAAGCTCTGACACTGGTCGTACAGGGACCTAACAGCCCGTATCAAGGGGCCTGGTACCCCATACTCCCAGAGCACCCCCCACAGTCAATGACAAATAAAGTTGTTTTGAACTGCTGCTGCATAGGCTGGAGCTATTCCAGCAGCTTCACTATGCAGCCTTCTATCTCCGTAACTGATTGGTCAATTCGATTGATTGATACCTCTTTTGGATCGTTAGAGCCAATAAGAATGAAGCGTTACCAAAATAAAATTGACAGCTCAGTCAGCCAATGAGACTTATCAAAACACAAACACGCTCTTACAAGGCTGTTTTTTCAGTCCAAATGACTAAAAGGGGCTAATAGTAAATGATAAAAAAAAAGTCTGGCTAAAACTAACTTTTCAAGATGAAACATCAAAGGAAAGAAACTTCTTTGAGATCTGCTAAAACGATTTCTGTTTTTGTTGCTCTCTGGCTTCTATCTCTGTGAAACTTGGGTTTAGAGTGTTGGAGATACATATTTAGAATCAGCGCTTTAGCTTCAAATGGGTGGATAGAATATGTGTACAATTTGATTTTTAGCAGTGTTAGAGGCAGAGATGTCGCAAAAACACTCAAATAAGAAGGTGGATTTCTGATCACTCTTTCAGTTGTGTTTGGAGCACATAGAAAAGGTTTGCATGGTCTTGTAGCCAACAGTCTGCAGTTTCTCTAAAGGTGCAGCTTGACAATACTTATTGATATTTGGGGCATGTATTTTTGCTGCTAATCTTCAAAGCCCCCCTAATTAGGGGACCCTCAGGCCCAAAGGCCAGAATATTTTAGATATGAGCGTTAAACAAAATGATAAATATTCCTGTTGATTTTAAAGCTGATTCAGATTAATTTGACATGTTTACAGCTTTATTACCTGTTAGCTGTTCTTTCTTAGTCTGAGAAGGAATAACTGAGAAACCACCTGAGGGATGAAACATCTTTCATGTATTAATGAGGCGGATCAGCAGGTCAAGGCTCCAAAGAGTCTCCATTACACCTAACCTTTCCCCTTCCCACAGGTACTGAGCAAACATGCAACACTACCAGGGGATCTCTGACCCTCCACTAAAGTTTGTTACAGGATGTTGGAATGGAGACTCCAATTAGTTGCCAAACCTCAGATTCAGGAGGTGCATTGTGGTTTTCATCCAGGTCATGGAACAGTGGACCAGATGTTCCCCTTGCAGATATATTTGGATCTTAAAATGTATATTGTGGATTTGGAGAAGGCTTATGTCCCCTGAGTCATTATGTGCATGGATGTTGTGGGAATAGTACCAGGGTCATTTTTAAGGGCTATCTGAACAATGAAAGCTGTGTCAGGGCATGACCTGTACCATGCACCGGGGTGATTCACAGACACACGTGGAGCAGCTGGGATAAAACTCAGCTTCTTTAAATCAAAGGACATGGTTCTCAATAGAAAAAAATGCTTCCTCCAAGTTTAGAGCAAGTCTCTTTATATGGTGATGAGTGATGGGATAGGACAAAGCGAGAGATGAATGAATGGATTGGAGCTTTGACTGTAATAACGAGTCTGTTGTGGTGAAGAAAGAGCTGAGAGGAACGACAAAGCTGTCGATTCACTGATTTGGTAAAGATCCAGCCCTAACTCAAGGCCACGGGATTTGGATTGTGACCAAAAGAATGAGATCTTGGGTGCAAGCAGCTGAAAGAACTTCCTCCACAGACATAAGGTGAGGAGCTCTGTCATCATGGGAGACCTTGGAGTGCAGCTGTTGCTCCTCATCATCAAAGAGAGCAGTTACGGGAATCTGACAAAGATGGCCTCCTTTTTGGGGGGCACAGAGAGGAAACTCGGGGGAAGATCTAGATCATGCAGGAGGAATTATTTCCTCTCTGACCAGGAAATTCCTTGGGATTCTCCCAGCAGATGTTGCTGCAGAGATGGATGTTTGTTCTACAACCTCCAGATTGGATAAGCTAAAGGAAACGAAGGAATGGACATCTTTCATGACAATGAGGAGTGGGATGTAAAAAACAAGATGGTACATAACTTCCAGCTCTATGTCATTTCTTCTTTGTCTTTTTGAGAAGAGAGAGTAAGGTTGCCAAAGGAGCAACCAGTTAGAATAAACATGTTTGCAGCATTTTCTATGGGAGTCTTTCTATAATCTGTGATGCATAAAGAGCTAGGAGGGATCACAATGTTGAACGTTTGAGCTGAAATCGCTGCATGTTTACATTTCAGGCTCCTAATTAAGCCACACGTCACTGATTCTTCAAATTTATTCAAATATAGGATAAAAGCAGAATCCTACAAAATGTTTATCTGACGACAGAAATATTATTTTTAAGTGTTTTAAGATTAATTATAAAAAGCTTTTCTAAATGTTCATGCCTAAATCACACTATTCAGCCGTAAAACTGATCAAATAAAAGGCTTGATCAGCGTGTGTGTCCAGTGTGTTTTAAAAATCATCAGTTCAGAACAGAGCCTCGTGGCACCACCGTGCTGCCGATCAATAAAACTCTGTCAGACGTCAGTTAATTAAACCAAAACACTTTGACAGCTCTTATATTTGTGTCCTCCCCCAAACAAAACCACGATGTGCAGAAGGGCCAGCCACCAGGGTGTAGTGGAGGCTGAATGCTTTGAGCTCCTTTCACAATAAAATCAAAAGAAAAAGACAGCCTTACTTCCCAGAGGAGCAGCACAGCTGCTGAAATCGTGGCTGTCATAGAGAATATCATGTGTTTCTTTGCCAGAGGCTGTCGATAGAAGATCCACACCTTTCAGACGAGGATCT
Source organism: Aphyosemion australe (assembly GCA_006937985.1). Classification (NCBI taxonomy): domain Eukaryota; kingdom Metazoa; phylum Chordata; class Actinopteri; order Cyprinodontiformes; family Nothobranchiidae; genus Aphyosemion; species Aphyosemion australe. The sequence continues at coordinate 980,357 of SSNS01000064.1, forward strand.
GTAGAGCCTCTGGTGTGTCTAGTGGGTGGTTGTGTAACCTAAGCCTTACTCTGTGTGTATGAAAACATATAAGAGGCATGTGAGATTAGAAACTTACCTCCAAGACAGGCTCCCATAGCCAAAGCAAATATGAGCGGTTTTACTGGCAGGTTCACATCTGAGTCCTGGCTCAGGTTGATGAGAACTGGAATCTGTGAGAAACAGAAACACACAGATATAAAAATTGTTTTCCTGCAGGGGGTTGCTAAGGTCTCAGAGTCCCACCGATAGTCAGAACCCAGATTAGTAAATGGTCCAAGGGTAAACAGACTCACAATCTTACCATCAAAGATACTGAGATGTTAGATATGGGACCTCTTCACCCTGCTTTTGTTTTATTATGCTACTAAATGTGACAATATGTGGTTAACATACTAAATGTAAATAAAGTAACCTGTTAAAGAATTTGGATTACTTTCCTTTTTAGTTAATTATTTATTAAAGAGTAGAACTGATGTTGTCTAACTGTCTCAGAGGGGTGATAAATTCTTTGAAAGTGAAAGAATGTCACACCTGAAATATGTGTGCAATCACTCTTTAACCAAAAATTGTAGCTGAAAGAAAAATAAATCTCTTAACTTTTTTTCACTGTGACAACCAAGAATTGCAGGTTTTCTTATCAGCTTTTTTGCTGAATTGATGCACTTTAAAGTGTTCTTTTTGTGTCAGGTGGAGCAACGCTTGTGTGAGCATGAAAATATGAAGAAACTATCAGACAAAAGGGCATTTTCAAAAAACAGCTGACACACAGCATGGGGGGTGTCTAGTCAAAACTTTGATGGCTTAATTTAAGCTAACAATGCCTCATTCTGTCAGGGGATAACATTTATTTCATTGTCTCACTGTCATCCTAAATGAGCACACTGACACTGCTCTGAGACGCTGATCCGGCTAGATGCAGCAAATCTGACGGCTGGAGTCAAAAAGCAGCCGCTTTAACAGGGAAGCATCAAATGAATCATATATATATATATATATATATATATATATATATATATATATATATATATATATATATATATATATTAGGGGTAGGAATTTAATTCTGATTAATTAATTAGAAAAAAATAACGCGTTTAAGCGTTAAGTTTAGCAGCAAAATACATGCCCTAAATATCAATATATCAATATCGTCAAGCTGCACCTCTAAAGGAAGCTCAGAACCTGCCAGTGATATACATATATATATGTATATTTTTCTCCTGTTTGGAATTGAAATACAATTTAAAAGCATTTTTTTAGAAATTAAAAGAGCTTGTGTTTACAATAATAATGTCAATGACTATTGTTTGATTCTCTGTCACATTATTTTTAATTTGAAAAAATTGCTTTCGGGGCAAATTTTCTTGAACAATTAAAATGCGATTAATCAAGATTAATTAATTACAAAGCCTCTAATTCATTAGATTAATTTTTTTATTGAGTCCCACCCCTAATATATATATATATATATATATATATATATATATATATATATATATATATATATATATATATATATATATATATATATATATATATGGATTTTGGTGACACTAGACTAGGATTTCAAGTCATTTTTCGTTTGACTTTACCACTTTTCCACCTCTTATAACCCACATGTGACTTGACTGTGTGAATCTGTGACTGATGAACCAGCGTGAGTGAGTTACACTGAGACATCTTACCATGGTGGCAGTGAAGGGAATGTTATCAATGAGGGAGGAGGCCAGAGCTGAGATCCACATCACCAGGATAATGGCTATCGCCAAGCGCTGGTCTTCTGGTACCGCCTGAGAGGGGAGATCATCAGAACAACAGATAACCGGGTTTTCACCAACACTCACATGCTAAAAGCTGCTTCCTCAGCCAGACAGCAACCTAAACCACAAACACAATTTGTGATCAATCTTCGACACTGAACCTCTCACCGGGGAGTGTGGGCTCAGAGGGTGAAGCTGTTTGATGACAGGACCACAGGAGGCGGCTCTGCCTTTTATCTTTAGACCCCTGTCAGTTCCACACATGTGACAGATCATGATGTAGTTTGAGCCCTCTTAAGCTTCTTCTCTTGAGCCACAAAAGCAGGTTTAGAGAAGCAATATCTTTCTCTTTCACCTGTCCTCCAGCTGAGAGGAATTCTGCCGCTTTTTTCATTGTTCAGGGATACAGAGTGAGTTAGGTATCCAGAATAGCTCACGGCCTGTCATGTGTGATCATTAGACGCGTTCAGGTCTGCTGTCTAAACATAAGCTGACGTTCCCATTACAAGTGTGATTCTCAGCTAAGAGGCAACTCACTTGCACCTCTCAGAGGGGCAAGAATATGGGTGACAATTACCTTCAACCACTGGCAGGAATCCGATGTAAACAAAATAATTCAATTCAGAAGGGTGCAGAGCCGAAGGATTAATATGCATGACATGTTAGATCATGTCACCTGTGCACAATTATCAATTATGTCAGCAGCACAGATACGTTAGCCACAAAGGCTGAGGATAGGAAAAACAAATGCAAGACTTACTTTTATAAGCAGCGCTGTCTGCTCTCCAATATAGTCGATGAGCTGCAGCTGGGCTAATGCCTGAAAAATGAAGAGGAGAAGATCGATGCTGAGGAAAAGAAAATCTGGAGACATTAACTCATAGGTGGGAACCCAGAGAAGAAAAGTAATTTGGGTTTTATTTAGTGGTCATTAAGTAGACAGAGATAAATCTATTCTTGTTATCGTTCCCGACACCAGGAATAAAAGATATATATATATTCACATGCAGCTGGGCCTTCCTCGTGGGGGATGTTTGTCCTACATTACACTGAGTTCAATGCTTCTAACAAATAGTTTTGCTCACATCCATACCAAAGACTCTGAGGCAAGAAACAGAACACTCATTGTGCTGAAAACCGTGGCTCGCGAGTGAAGAAATTGGTAATTACTTTTCTTACTGCCAAACCAGATTTCTGCAACTGCACAGCATGTTGTCAGTGGTTGTGAGCCAACTATTGACTCTGGTATGAAGCATCTTTTGAGGATATCTGTCAGAGCAAAGTCCAGCTCCAAACATCTGAACTTCTTAATCCTGAACTTAGGTACTAGAGAAAAGTTTTTGCTTCGTGACATTTTTTGTTCTCGTCTTCTGAGTCCAGTCTCTTTAGAATAATAAAAAAAAAAGAACAAATAGAAACACATTTTCGGGACTTGCATGCTAAATACCTCCATCAAAACAAAGAGCCCAGCAAAGAACAACAGCGTGGCCCATTCAACCCGGTGAAGGATGATCTCAAAGTCCTGAACATCAGCCAGAACCAAAAGCCAAAGAGCACCCAGGATAGCGATCCAGCCTAAGAGACAGGAGAAATGATCTCACGTTAACACAGACTTATACCAGGAATATAAACTCACTGGTCACTTCATTAGACATGGCAGTGATTCAAAACCTTAAGGAATCTAGATATGGCAAAGATTACTTAGTGAACTTCAAACTTTGCATCAGAATGGAGAAGATAAGAAGATTTAAATAAATGTTAACATGTTTGTTGGTTCCAGACGGGCTGGTCTGAGTACTTCAGAAACTACTGATCTACTGGGACTTTACCGACAGCCATCTCTAGGGTTTACCCAGAGAGCAGCAGGTGTATGGATGAAAAGGTCTTGTTGAGGTCAGAGGAGAATGGTCAGACTGGTTCTAGATGAAAGACAACAGCAGCTCAGATAACCACTGGTTCCTACCAAGGTCTACAGAACAGCATCTCTGAACCACAACATGTTGAGTTCAGGACAAAGGGTTCAAGGATTTCATCTCTATACCTTATGGCAGTCAGAGCACCATTTCCTAGGCAGTAGAGGTCTGTGCGTCCCTCCATGGATATGCCTCCCCAGACCATCACTGACCCACCACCAAACCTGTCATGTTGAACGACGTTGCAGGCAGCATAACGTTCTCCTTGTCTTCTCCAGACTCGTTCACGTCTATCACAGGTGCTCAGGGTGAACCTGCTCTCGTCTGTAAAAAGTACAGGGCGCCAGTGGCGGACTTGCCAATTCTGGTGTTCTTGAGCAAATGCCAGTCGAGCTCTACGGTGCTGGGCAGTGAGCACAGGGCCCACTACAGGACATTGGGCCCTCAGGCCATCTTCATGAAGTCTGTTCCTGATTGTTTGGGTAGAGACATTCACACCAGTGGCCCTCTGGAGGTCATTCTGTAGGGCACGAGCAGTGCTCAGCCTGTTCCGCCTTGCACAAAGGAGCAGGTATCGGTCCTGCTGATGGGTTGTGGACCTTCTACGGCCCTGTCCAGCTCTCCGAGAATAACCGCCAGTCCCCTGAAATCTCCTCCATGTTCTGGAGATTGTGCTGGGAGACACATTAAACCTTCTTGCTGCAGCACGTGTGGATGTGCCACCCTGGAGAAGTAGGACAACCTGTGCAACTTCTGTAGGGTTAAGGAATCGCCTCATGCTGCCAGTAGAGATAATTACTCAAGCCAAAACTAGCACCAGTGGAAAACCAGCCAAAAAAGATCAAGAGGGAGAAACTTGAAATGACCTCCACATGTTAAACCGGTCCTGTTTTGAGGGTTTTGTAATTGTTGCCACTTTAGTGCACCTGTCGTTAAGTCCATGAACACCAATACAGCTGAAAGTGATTAACAATGCCCTCAGCTGCTTAACCAACCAGAAAATTATCAGACAAGTTTCATTGATTTCATGCCAGGCCCAATAAAAAAAAGTGTTCCTTTAATTTTTGTGAGCAGTGTATTAGGGGTGGGAATTTAACGCGTTAATTATGATTAATTGATTAGATAAAAATAACGCGTTTAAAAAAATTAACGCATTTAACCCTTTAAGCCCGAGGGTCCCCCAGTTGGGGGATGTTGAAGTTTAGCAGCACAACATATGTCCTAAATATCAATATAGTCAAGCTGCACCTCTAAAATAAAGCCCAGAACCTTGGCTACAAGACCATGTAAACCTTTTCTATGTGTTCCAAACACAACTAGAACTACAATCAAATGAGTGATCAGAAATCCCTCTTCATGTGTTTTTGCCTTCATTTCTGTCTCTAATGATGCTAAATCAAATCAAATTACACACACATTCTATCAACCCATTATTATTATTATTATTATTATTATTATTATTTTAATGACAATACCATTATCAAAATGTTCTTAAAATAGTATTGTACATTTAGGTCTGTCCTATTTTTGCCAGTGATATACATATTTTTTTTTCCTGTTTTGAATTGAAATACAATTTAAAAGCATCTTTTTAGAAATTAAAAGAGCTTGTGTTTACAATAATAATGTCAATGACTACTGTTTGATTCTCTGTCTCATTATTTTTAATTTGAAAAAATTGCTTTCGGGGCAAATTTTCTTGAACGATTAAAATGCGATTAATCAAGATTAATTAATTACAAAGCCTCTAACTAATTAGATTAATTTTTTTATTGAGTCCCACCCCTAATATACACATATATATATAAAACCCCTGAGCTACATTGTAGCCACAGCTGCCTTGGAGCACACTGACAGAAGTGAGGCTGCCATATAGTGGCGCCACCAGTCCCTCAGACCTATATTGTTTGGTAGCAGTACAACCAAATCAGGCGATGCTTGTGCTCCCTTTTGTGCTCTACTTTTCCCCACATTAGACTGAAGGTTTGAGTGTCTGACCAGGTTGTCAGCAGCACAGGAGCACCACAGGGGATGGTACTCTCACCATTCCTTATTCACTAAGTACACTTCAGACTTTCAGTAGAAGTCTGAGACCTGTCATCTGCAGAAATATCACTTTTCAGTTGTCAGTTGTATCAGAGATGGATAAGAGACCAAGTAGACTGAACTGGAGACAGAGGTTTTAAACAAGAAGGAACCAAGCAGTTTGGACTTCTTAAGGAAGCTCAGATCCATCAACGTTTGCAGCAAGATGTTACATATCCTCTATAAGTCTGCAGGGGAGAGTGAAATCTCATCTGTCAGAGCAGCAGCATCAGAGACAGTGACTGTATAAAAGCAAAACAAGCTTATAAAGAAGGCTGGTTCTGTTCCAGGGGCTGAGCTGGTGCTTCTAGAGCTGATTGGACAAAGGAGGATTTTGTATAAGATATGTGAAGATAAAAATGCAGAAAAGTCCATAATAATGTTAGGCAAAAGTCAAAAGATTAAGGTGACAAATATTTGATGGAGTTTATACTGTTCAAGAGTATAATTTAAAGTTAAGAGATATATTTGATTAAATTTACCATTCTAAATCCCTTTTTGTTCATTTCTTTTTTACATTTTTCTAATAATCTCTGAGCATTTTTTTTATTAAGCAATCAAAAAGGTTTCATTGTGACTACAGTTGTAACTCACTGTACAATCACAGAGGAGGAATCAAATGATCAGGCAATAATCAAACAGCAATTAACTAAGAACAAGAGGAGTTAATGAAATTTAATGAGGCTTCATTTGAAACTACAAGAGCATGAATAGACTGAGTTTACAGCTGCAGTCAACCCTGACTCTGACCTGCATACATTAGTGAAAGCTGTGTTTAAACAGGTCGCCTGTCCCTCCAGCGGGAGAGAAAACATGCTGATCTTGGGTCGTTCCCATTTAATAAATGTCACAGGGAGGTAACCTGAGCGCTGTCTGTAATTAACTGTGCAAGGCTGGTGACGGGGTGACCTCAGGGGGAGGTGCATGCAGACAGACATCTGAACTAATGAAGTGCTGTTCAGGTCATCTGCTGCGTGCACGTCACACACAACGCAGCCACAGGCGTTGGACAGAGATGATATAAAGCTCAGCCTGCAGCACATGCTGAAATGTAACCAACCTGACAACAAGGTTTCATCAGTTTCATGGAGAGAACAGAAGGCATGTTTTCAATGGATGACGAGTAGCAGCCTGTCACTTTCATGTTTTTGAACAAAGGGAACTTTCTAACCCGACACTGATGATCTGACGAAAGCTCTTCCTTCATATCATCAGCCTGAAACAGTTTGTGTTGGTTTCAGCTACCGAGATGCATCAGAACTCTCAGCAGATAATTTAGTACAACACTGAGGTGAGAGGGACAGGAACACGCTGTGTGTGTTCTCATAGACATTAAGCTTGTGATGCTGTAATCTCTTCATGTGGTTATAGTTAAATACGTCTGGGATGAGGACTATAAAAGACATGAATCTGTGGAGAACCACAGAGGGTGATGAAGGACCTGACTGAAGCATTCAAACAAACTCAAACTCTGGAGCTTTGAATTACTTTAAGAAAACCTGCATGCTTAATTTAACAACAAATTAGGCATTTAAGTCATCTTCCAACATATGAGCACTGGGGATGCTGCTACCAGATACATAATTTGTGTTTTCGGGAGGTTTTATTTATTCTTTTGCAGCTATTCTCCAGCAGTAAGAAGAAGTTTGAAGAAGTTTGGGTTTTGGGTCATTTCTTTGTTTTTTGTTCTTCTTTGGCGAGGGGGTGGGGGGGCATCTGAGAGAAACCAATAGGCTTTAAAATGTGCTCTTGGCACATGAGAAACTATTTAAAATGTTCTTTTTCTTAATGCTCCTCAAGGGGCTTGCTATTGCACAAATATTAAATAAAATACGCATTTTTTAAAAATGTATTGATTTTAAAAGAAGTTTTAAAAAGACAATGTGTTACATGTTGTATAATTAATCAGACACAATCAATACAAGCTCTAAACTAAATGAAGAGGTGTGATCGGTCTAAAGGGGACGGATTTGGTGTCATTGAAAGAAAAATGTGTTTCATGAGTGTTGAACAGACCATACAACAAACAGCCCTGTGAAAAAGGTGCAACACAAAGCTAATTAGATAAAAGATCGATTACAAGTTTCATATCTTCCTCCCTAAAGACCTCTCTGTGAGATGCAACTGTATTAGTTACAAAAACACAACCTTCAGATCATTTACAGGCATCCTGCACTCCTGTTGCTAAAGGAAGATGGAGTTTTTGTATCAGATGCAACAACTTTTAGACTTTTTTAGGGTTTTACAGTTTCAGTTGCATCATTATTATTGATTTACTGACATCCATACCTATGCAGTGAGATTCCAACTGAAAATTTGCATATTTGTTAATTAAATTGTGTTTCCAAGTAGCCACAAATAATCACAAACCCACTGAGAGACCGGGTTTAATGTTCCTAAAGGAAGGAGTGTGTTTTGATGCATATTAGGTTACCTGTATCTGATGAAAAGTAGATCATTTGTTCTATCCTCACTAGATTCTAGACAAACATGAAATGTATCATTCCTAAAAAATAAAATTATCTAAATTTCAAGCTGGGATGTTTTAAAGAGAACTGTTCACAATGACACAGATTAGCTTTGACTGAATTGTGCAGCACTTACCGAGATCAAGGTGGATGTTGGGAACAAAGGAGTTGAGAAAAAACATGAAGATCACCACACCGAGGACGGAGGCACACTTCACCAGGAGGACCCTGTCAGTTATCCTGTGCTGTGAAGGCAAAACCATTTATTCTTTCTGACTACTCCTGGGGTGATTTTATCACACGCCTAATGGCGTTTGTCTCAAGTGAACTTTCCAAAGACACGGCCAACTTCATTACCAAGATAGCATCGATGAGCATGCTTACAGTGAGTGAGGAATATGTCTGAGGTGAGGAATCAAAGCCTACCTTCTTCTGAAGTTCTTGAATGTTTTGCTCCCAGTTTTTATCCTCCTGAGAAATTTGTCTGCCAAATGAAACAACACACCACATTTTTTCTGAGTTTGCGTGCCGTGTTTGGGCCAATTTCTATAACCGTCCTCTGAAACCGAATTCTCTAAATGCAGGTTGCACGAGAAAAAATGAAGCAACCAAATAATACTAGAATGGGTTTCTATTAGAGGTGAAAAAGCAATCCTGGGAGTAATAGATGTGTTGGTTTGCAGAGCTGTTTTTTTAACCTTTGGAATGTTTTCATCATCTTGCGGAGCAGATTTTCCAGGTTGAGAACTTTTTGCATCAGGAGGCATTTGACTGCTGTTTCCTCTCGGCTGGCGGGGTTAATCCGCTGAGCTGTTTGCCTCCAAACCAGGATCTCATGCTTCAGTTCTGGAGGAACATGATAAAACACACGTTTAGAGCACAGACTACAGTTGGTACCGTGATGGAGTTCTATAGCACAGCAGCTAGTAGCCAACAGCTGAGGCTGAACGAGAGGCCATCATGATGTTGGTGGTCATATGGTACGTGAGCCCCTGCAGAGGGACTAATGCAGCCAGACGATGGGGTATTGACCAGCTCAGGAACAGAACAGCCAAGATAGAACCTGAGGGTGCTGGACTTGTGCTGATATCACTTGGAGCCATCCTTTTTATAGAAGGTTGCTAGGTGACCGTAATAGAATCTTGGTAGAACAGTAAAAAATAAAAAAAAACATTCCTGTAAGCAAATCTGCACAATTACCAAGAGTGGCGGGGGGTTTGAGCTGATTTACCCGCATGCTGTATGTCAGGTTGGCAGCAAAGCAGGAAGTCCACAGGGTGGGATTTAGAGATTGGCTATCAGGCCCGCACTGAACAATGACTTCCTTTAGCCTGTGTGGAGCTCAGTGTGACAGCACAGCTCTAAATAGTCAGTACCTCTCACTCCTTTAATGAGGATGGTGAGGAGATCATCAAGGAGCTTGGTGGTCTCTGTTTAATGATCCCCAACTGAGATTCTCTCAAAGGGGGGAAACACTGTCAGGTTGTGAGTAAACACTAATAAGACCATTGTTACTCCAGACAATTTGCAGAAAAATAAAATCACAGATGTCTTTGTTTTATTTGTTCTCCCATTACCCAGATCCACAGGACCTCAGAAGCAGAGGAAATAGATTTGATGATAGAGGATGAAATAGTTCACCAAACTAAACGCAGTAGTTATAATTTCTCTGTCTGCCTCTGGACACACACTCTTCAGAGATGGGATGGTTTTAATTGGATAATACACCAAAGACCTGCAGTGTACAGGATTAGAGGAATCATTTACACAACAGATCAATTAGGAGAAAAAAGTCTCGTGCTGTCAGGCTTCTCTCTGGATAAGGAAATCTTTTTTTTTACTCCCAATAAGTCAGATTGAGCAGCTGAACATCAGAGTTAAGGGGTTTTCTGGGATGAGCTGTGGGGTTCAGACACAGTGAGTCACCACACCGGTGTTTGGCTGCTGAAAAATGCAAAAAGTGTTTTACTGCAATTGAAACACCAACAGTTCTTCTAATAAATCTTCTCACATAATGTTAAAGTCAGTGTAGTCACAGGTGTACACCAAACTATGTCTAAGAAAGTAGATGATAAGAGTTAAAGGGTCTAGGAAGACTCTTCCCCATGTTGGATATTTTCTCCTCATTTTAATGAGGAGGATCGGCTCGCTAATTTTCTGTCCCGATTGTAAAACTGTGCCAGACACCCGACCCAGACCGCACTCACGGGATGTTTTGGTCCCCTTCTGTTTGTAGGTCCAGAAATTTGTGAAGCGGTATGGTTAGGGTGGAGCAACAACACAGTCCACTGATTGGGGGAAAGAAATATGTCACTACTTGCAACAAGCAAAACAAAGAGTCCACACCCAGGAGGAGCTAGACGGATTGGTAAGGAATGCAAGTTTTTATCTCAGGGATGGGAGCCGAAGGATTTGAGCAAACGTCGGAAGGGTGTCAGGCCAAGCTGAATAAATTAAAGCCCAATATAGAAAAGTTAAGGCACATAAACAGCTGGAGTGGAAATGTTTTTTGTTTTCTTTTCCGGAGTGGAAATGGGTGAAATACACCCCCCTTCTGCTATTTTTAGCCACAGACTGGCAAACCGAGGCAGCGAGGTAGCCACTTGTGGAGCATTTATTTTTTGTATTTAGCTCTGCAGACCATTTATTGCAACATAAAAATACTGAATAGTTGCACAGTTTATTTATAAAATCGCGCATGACTGTTCGTTTAACCCCGCCTGCCGACATGAGAGCCCAAACTGTGATAGAAACGCTCTCCTGAAATTGCAGAACGATGCCAGTCCACAATAACCCGCTCCGCTCCGTCTCGAACCCTGCAGATGTATCAGAGGCATAATGGTCCAAACTTCTGGAGGAAGGCGCAGGATCATTCCAAAAGCATTGTATAGTATGTATATAATAAAAATTGCCAGCAATCAATCAGATAATTTTATTTTACATCATAAATATAATTTTCACCCTGCTTTAAACTGACTAGAATCATGAATTAGGTCCTAAAACATAAACACTGACATGATCGTTAACAAAAATGTTAGCGCTAATGTTAATCATTTTGCATTTACCTTGTAAGAGACTAGCATGCATTAGATCTAAATAATACCACTGCACATTCTGATTCCTTACATTGAAAAAAACATTTTATATTAAAGATGTTATCAGACAAATGCTGTTGTAACCTGTGAATTGCAGCAGAACAACACTAATATGGCACTTTCCCTCTCTGGTTGCGTAATGGTAATGTTGGTCCTGGACCAAAACATGTTGGTTGTTCAGAACTGACATCAATATTACAATAATATCACAATAGTGTCTGTTATGCATGGTCAGTATTACACCGATGTCTTATTAATGTTATAAATTCATGCATGTTTGTGACAAACTTGTTGAGTTAGCTGTACTTTATTATGCCACAGTGATAAAATATATGAGAATATAATATGAGAGTAGTTTGTTTAATTTGTTTTCCTCATTTACATTAACTAACCACCTGACTTCATTACTTTATGATGTAAAAATAAACAGAGGCCAATGGGAGGCTTTTACCGTTATGTTAATGGTTCCCGGGGGGGGGGTCAATATATAAAAGTGCACCATTGTTCTTCCACAGAGAATACACATGATTAACTTAAGATGCTGCTGTAAATTATATCTAAACTTATTTCAGACACATGGAAGCAAATAGTTACGTTTTTGAAGAAAACTGTTTAACAAATTAATTTGCAAAAGAAAATCAACATTGGCAAAAACATACATGTTTGAACACTGTTGCTCACCAACAATTTCAATGGATTCTTTGTTGTAAAGTTTTGTGTTCCAGTAGAGCAGCCGCAGGAAAGGAAATGAGGTGAAAAGGACGAGGCATATACCGAGGAACATGTAGCCTGTGAAGCTGGCAAAATCAATCCCCTGAAAAAACACAACGAGAATCTGTTAGACAGTCTGCATGCTCAAGCTTGTGTTCAGGCTGGACTAACGGTGCAGACATCAGTAATCTGAACGCAGAGGTGAGCTGGAAGGAACAGTGACATAGGATATGAAAAAAAAGAATTAAAGATGTCAGTGAGCTCAGTGTGTGACAGTGCATAACAAACCTGCAAATATGGAAAAATAAGGTGGATATGTTTATTATCTTAATTTAAACAATATTGCTTATGGGGAATCTTTTCACCCATGGTGATTCCATGTCTACATTTCATCTCAAAATTATCATTTTTTTGCATTTATTTTTAGATCCTGGAGGATTTTTCTGATTTCAGATCAATAAATCTCTAATTTGGCATAAAGCACAAACTTCCTATCTGAGTAGGGCTTACGAGGACAGCCTCTGGCTGGGGCTCTCCTCAGACCCTAAAGCAAATCATCTAATGTTAACCCTTTCATGCATAATGGTCACCACAGTGGACAGCTACTCAAAGATTTTTGGCTATTAAAGGAGACCTAGAATGTAAACCAACATTTTCCTTGTTGTTGTTGAATAAGACAGCTTGGGTGGTCAAAAGTAGCATGCCAAAAAGTCAAAGCCGTGTTTGACCTACTTTTTATGTAAATTAGAAAGTAGAAAAAGGTGAGAGAAAACCTCCTGTTCTGAGAAAGCCTTCCTTAACACGTCATAAGGGGGAGCCACGCCTCCTCAAACCTGCATGTGTCTGTGGCCTTCTGGGGAAACCAACCAATCAGCATGTCCTGACTGAGTGGGAGGGGTCAACAGCTCATTTCACTGAAGGCCTGAGTAAGGGGGTTTAGAATGGCCTGTATCAGGGCTCCTGCACAGATGAAAGCCAAAAAAAATCTTTCTTATGCTTTTTGGAGGCTCAACGCTGTTTTAGATTGTTGATTAATTGCATTCTAGGACACCTTTAAGCAAAGCTGTTGAACATAGTAATTCATTACTTTGTTATTTTTTTAACAGCGTAGTAAAAAGATGTTTTTTTACCTTGCAGCTGACATGTTTCGGCTTTCAACTCTAGCCTTCATCAGAGTTTGCCGGTGTTGGTGGCCTCACTTCCGTTTATCTGTGGGCAGCAGAGGACGATGTCGCCCTCTACTATACTCCATCGTGTCTGTTCATGGCTGTGTGTCCACGTCTCCTTATTTTATAGAAATAAGGAGACGTGGACACGGATAAACGGAAGTGATGCCACCAACACAGCAAACTCTGATGAAGGCTATAGAGTCACTAGCCGAAACATGTCAGCTGCAAGGTAAACAACCATCTTTTTACTATGCTGTGTTAAAAAAAGAACAAAGTAATGGATCACAAAGTTACACAGAATGAATATACAAAAGAGTGTTGAAGATAGTTTTGCATTTGAGCCACCATAATGAACTCTAGTGAGTCAAGCCAACATATTTCATGTTCAAAACACACGTAATCCACTATAGTGGACATATAAAAAATTATTTTATTTTACATGGTCAAAAAAGTTGACTTGAAATTTGTTTTATTCATGCCTGAAGATAAATAGAAAAAAATAGTAAAAAAAAATCCTGATTAAAGTCATAATTAATGCATTAATGCATATAAGGGTTAAAAAATGTTGGAAATGTTGCATTTGGTCAATCCAATACAATATTGCAAGACCTCACTTGTTCTGTTAGAATAAACAAATGCACTCCCAGACACCCTCAAGCAAAAGTAGGCTACTACAACCTTTCCACAGCTGGGGGGAACTAGAAATGTACTATTTTCAACACAATCCATGCATCACATGTACGTATACATAAAAAAAACCTAGACTCTGAGTGTTTCCTGCATACTTTGTTTTAGACTGCACAGAATGAAGATAGCAACTCTAGACAAGGTGACGAAACTGGTTCAGAGTGACCCCTTCAGGATTTAAATGTGAAGAGAAAAAGCAGAGAGACCCACACGTGACTTGAAGAGTCTCAGATATCGGTCACATCGCGGTAGACCCAAATCACAGGTTCCTTTTGTGTTACAGAGTTTATTTCATCACTATGTCACCCCATTGCCTCACTCTTATAATGAAGCTCCCCTTTGCCTCAGTGGAGACCTGCTTTCCTCTCTGGAAAGAAGACAGATGCTTGTTCCTCTCATACGTTGTATTTATTTACTGAACGTTAGCACTAATGCTGTTAAAGTGAGCAAACTAAAACCAGAAAGATTATGTATAATTTATCAAACATACATGGAGCAACTCTTCAGTGTACATTAGTATATACCATGTAAAGAAAACTAATGTCACTGATTGCAAAGTATTGCATTCAAAATATAAACATTTTAAAACAATTAGCTTCAAAGAATATTTAAACAATATCTAGAATATAATCTGAATGTATGTTTTTAAATCTAAAAATTTTGATTAAAATCTAAATGATAAAAATCAAAAATAAATACATATTTACACCCTTTTATGTTGGTTACTTTTGCTTGTCTGAATTTGGATGTTAGTGTGTAACCTTAAACTACCATGCCTGTATTTAGATTTCAATATTTAGATCAAATTTTACATATTTTCACTTGATTCTAAGCATCTAGAGTTTAGATCTTTAATTTTAACATTACTGTTCGCTGGATTTGTGTTTAAACATCAGACATAACATTGTAGTTTTAAATAAATGTTCTGAAAATGTGACAAGTTCACCCTGTACTTTTTAATGTATTACTTTACAATCGGCTCCCTATACCATGCTTAACTCTCCAGATTTCACTCAACACAAACAAGGAGGTATAGAAACGAACCAACAAATACTGTGAATACATCATAGAGCCAGGATCAAGGGGTGTTTATCGGGGGCCTGACACCGCTGAATGGGTGTGCTGCTGCTTTGCTCCTGTGGTTCTTAAACCTAAGAAATAAAAGTGAGAGAAAAGAAAAAACCGACAGCATGCTGTAGAAGCTTGGTGTGAGCCACTGTATACCAGAGCAAACCACATACTGCTGCAAATGCAAAGGCTAAAATGTCACATGCACCAAACAGATGCCACATCAAGCAGTTGGGGAAATGTCATGTTTTCCAGAGACATGGCAGTATTCTCCAGTGAGTCAAAAAATAAAAAAAGAATGAAAAAACGTGACAGCTATAAAAGGACCCTACAGGAAGGTTTCTGGCCTTTTCAGATGGCTATAAACTGCTCTGAGTATACTCAGTGGGACCCATGCTTTTCTTCATAGATGTTCATTCTCAACTTAAACTAAACCTGGATTACTATGAAGAGCTACAGCTTTTGTTGTACCGTACCATTTAGTTGTCAAAACGTTCTCAAATACCATAAACATAGTAAATCATGGAGGAACTCAGGGGAGAGTAAAGTGACTTTACATGTTATCCAAAAGACAGGGTTGGAACTTAGCATAGCTACAGTAGATGATTAGTAAACATGAGTTAGAAGATGTCTGAAGGGAAACAGTGGTAAATCTGTCTGTAACAACAACCTCCTGAGTGACAACAACGATGACTGGCAGGTGATTATTTCACCGTTTTTGACATTTTAATTCCTTTGATTTATTATGGCTATGGCATAGATATAAATTGGTTTCCTGGCCACTAGATTTTCATTCATCACCTCCACAGTAATGAAAGGAAGGGTCACCATTGATGAGCGTTTAAATGCTTGTGCTGAGCTATAATTTCAAACTCAGTGAGCAGACATGTTGTAACAGGAAGACCACAGATTGAGAAAGAAGACTAGCAACATCAAAATTCCCCCAGGAGACTGTGCTGTCTCCTGTCCTTTTACCCAGCTACAAAGCTAACTTTCAGTATGGCAGGCAGTTATGCCATCGACAGAAATTCTCTGATGTAAAGGCCAAAGTTTGTTTGTAGAAAAGAAGTGCATGAGCACAGAGAGCTGATCAGCCACTTTGTGGGATGGAGAGGAGAATAGCCTTTTGAATATCACCAAAACAAAGAAGATGGTGATAGACTTCAGCAGGAATAAGACTCTACCTTTTTTAACATCTGTCTGTTGGATTTTCACATAAAAAAGTGTCTGCAACACAATATCTTCCTACATTCACACATCATCTGTTGGTAGTAAGATTAAACCATTATAAACACAGTGGTCCCTCAAGGTTGTGTACTCAGTCCCTTGTTCTTTACTCTGTTGGCTCATGACTATTGTGCTTAACTTGGCCCAAACCCCATGGCAAACAGGTCCTAGGTGAGCGATCTAGGTGCAGCCCACAGACCCCTTATGAGGAAAAGCATAAATGGAAACAGTGTTACCTCGCCCGGATTCGGGCCACCGGGGGCCCCATCTGGAGCCAGGCCTGGAGGTGAGGCACGTTGGCGAGCACCTGGTGGCCGGGCTTTCACCCATAGAGCCCAGCCGGGCACAGCCCAAAGAGGAGATGTGTGTCCCCCTTCCCATGGGCTCACCACTCATGGGAGGGGCTAAAGGGGTCAAGCACATTGTGTGATGGGCAATCTGATCCTGTAGAACAGTGTTCCCCAACCCTGGTCCTCAGGGCCCACTGTCCTGCATGTTTTCCATGTCTCTGCTTCAACACACCTGATCTGCATTGCCTCCTCAGGAGGACTTCAAGTGCTGCAGATGCCTGTTAATCACTCATTCATTTGAGTCAGGTGTGTGGCAGCAGGGAAACACTATTGTTTGAAAGTGCAACATGGAAAACATGCAGGACAGTGGACCTTGAGGACCAGGGTTGGGGAACACTGCTGTAGAAGATAAATGAATTGAGACTGAGTCCAGAGATCTTTTTGCAGCTCACGCGGGAATTTTTTTCAACGTACAGACAGCGAGGACAGTCAGTAAGAAGTCCCAAGTACAGACATTTAGAGGTTCAGAGTTGTTCCGTCACTCCATTGTTAAGACATCCACCAGGAGCTGCAGCTGTAGGGTCGTCAGTGCCTGTCGTGGCAGGAACCCCCGAACCCGCTGGTGGACACCAGTGGTTAGATTATTTATTGTGTTGTAATCCTTGCATTTTTGCTTTTACTATTCCTATCTTTATCCTATTATCTGGAGCAACTATTCTTCTATATATAATTTCCTTTGGGATTAATAAAGTATTCTGATTCTGATGCTGTCAAGCTGAAGAATGAGTCCTATTGGGTCTTCTTGGCCTGTGGGACTCCAGAGGTAGGTACCGGCAGTTCAAGAGGAATGCGGCTCAGGTGCTTGCGGAGGTAAAATCCCGGGCGTGGGAGGAGTTAAGTCGAACATGGAGCAATACTTCCATACACCTTCGAGGAGAAAGGTCCTGCAGAGAGTTTTCATACAGAAAAGATCACTGATGGTTCTTCTAGAAGATCTTGCCACCTCAAGCTACTCACCTCCAGGCCTGGCTCCAGATGGGGCCCCCAGTGGCCCGCGTCTGGGCGAGGTAATACTGTTTCTATTTATGCTTTTCCTCAAAAGGACATCTTTCTCCCCCCAACAATCAGGACAACAAATAAACTGAAACTCTCTTGACAGCGACTGGAGCAAAAACCTTAGTCATAAGTGAATCCACTTTAACTGGAATAATGTTTCTGCTGTGGTATTAAGCTATTTGATTCCTTTTATGTTTGTATTTTTATATCTACCTTTTTTCTTATCTTGTTATTCTTTTTATCTGTTTTGTCAAATACACCAGTTAAATACAATCCAGTTTCACTGTATTCACACATAACCAAAAAGGCTTTCTGATTCTGATTTTGATTAGTTTTTGTATTTTATAAACATTAAAACACAAAGAGGTGTTTTTTTAAGTGAAAGAGGAAATGTCTGGACTGAAAACATTTCCTGCATGAGGGAAAATCTCTCAGTGCAGATATTTAAATGTGTCCTTGAACCAGTAAGTAACTTTTAAGCAATGGGAGGCAAAATGCTTTGCAACAACAACTTAATTTGTGATCCAGTTTCAACTTAACTAACAACGTCAGAGAATTAGCTGTGGGCAGATGGAAACCATCTTCAGTTTATTATTTAATCTTGGGAACAAGGACCAGAGAGGTGTTTTTCGATTTTCTCTGCAAAAACTGTTGTTTTTTGTTGTTATGATTTTAAAGGCACATGTATGTACAGTTAGAGGTTCATGATATGTTTCAAAGTGTGAGTTCCTCCAGATTCAAGTATCGATGTAAATGAATCACTTCTCTTTACTGACTCTTGTTTTATTATTGTTTTAACTTAGTGTTTATGTCTCACTGTGTTGTTTCTGTGTCAGTCTGCCCTGAGCTGATCTGAGCTGAGCGGTATCGGAGCATCATGTGCAAACAGAGAGCTGTGAAAGTGCCTACTTCTTTGCGCAGGCCCTGGTTTGATACTATAATCACATTGGGTGGATCTCCGACAGCTGTGGCGGCCCCTCCGATGTTGGTGAAGATTACTTCTGCAATCAAGACATGTCTGGGGTCTAGATTAAGCACCTCACACAACCTACAAAATCAGATAGGGACAGAATAACCCTTGATTAGATTGCAGTAGAAGGCATGAATACAGGAAAATAAAAAGATATTTAAATATGAAGGTATTAGTCATTTAACAAAGTGGGACACGGTTTAGTTTGATGTGTTTAATCTAAAAAAGACCAAAATAAAGAAAAAATTATAATACTTTAAGTAAAATTTGTAAGAGGCAGCATTTGTCGGACAAATCGACTTAGCTTCCATGTTTTTAATGTGTGTCTTCAGCTTTTTGACAATATACGGTAGACATTCTCCATCTCGTTTAATTAGTATAATAAAATCAGGACCATTAAGAAGGGTGAAAAGGTTTTTTATAACGTGTTACTTTACTGTACCTTATGGTGACGGGTGTGAAAAGCATCATAGTGGTCACATTGTCCAGAAAAGCCGACAGAATGGCAGCAATCAGACACAGGATGATGATCATCGGCCACACCCGTCCTCGGGAGAGTTGGTAAGCCTGTCACAAGAACATAAACATGAAACAAGATTAAAAGACTCTAACGAACCCTTGACAAGATTTTCTTTACACAAGCCCAATAGGGCTGCTTTACTTCAGGGCTGACCAACGTTTGTTTTTCTTTCATATTAAACCCTTGTTGGTGATTTTCTCATCAGAGACACTTTCCTTGTCTTTGTGTGGAGATGTTTAAATGTCTTGTTACAATTCATTATCTTAATATTCAAACACAAGTTAAAATGTTTAAATGCTGCAGTTTTAATAAATGCTTTGTTTCCAATAATAACTGTTTAACTTAAGCCTGCTTATAGCTACAACCTTTCATGTCTATCTTTGACAAAACAAAGCGAATGTCCTTCGTGACAGCCTGTTATTGTTGTTATACTGTTGGGTCAGGATGAAAAACGGGATGAAAAGCAATCAGAAAACAAAGCCTCTAAACCTGATAGGTGATCTGACTCAAAAACATGTTCCTAAATCCGAGTCATGTCACAACAATCAAAATCCAAAGCAGTCTTGTCAAAAGTCGGTACTAATTTTATCTGAGAGCCTCGTGACTTTGACATTTTACCAGTAAGCTGCTATTTTTACAGACTCGTCATCATTTTAACTTTAAAAAACTCAGTCGTCAAGACTAGCTTCTTTCAGCTCCGTCTTGTAAAACCATTTTTAAATCGCAGTGACCTAGAAAGAGCCATACATGCTTTTATCAGCTCCCGTTTGGACTACTGTAATGCTCTGTATACAGGTCTAGCACAGAAACATCTTGCCAGGCTGCAGCTAGTTCAAAACGCAGCTGCACGTCTGCTCACTAACATCCCTAGGCGTGAACACATCACTCCAGTTCTCTCATCACTTCATTGGCTCCCTGTTAGATTCAGAATTAAATTCAAGGTCATAATGTTTGCATTTAAAGGTATTCATGGGTTTGCACCATCCTACATCTGTGATAGTCTTTCATATCAAAAGCAAGGCAGAGAAACAAGGTCTTCTGGGAAATTTTATTTACATGTTCCAAGATCTAAATACAGGCAGTGGGGGGATCGTTCTTTTTCGGTGGTAGCCCCGAAGCTATGGAACAAACTCCCACTTGACCTACGGATGACTACTGATGTCACTTTATTTAAGTCTGGATTAAAGACACACCTCTTTCGCATGGCTTTTGAAAATGCAGGAGTGTTGTAAACTGTGTCTAATTTTGTTATTTTGCCACCTTAAAATGTTGATATATATATATTTTTTTTTATAGTGGCTTTTAATTACGTTTTAAAAAGCTCTGATTTTCATTACTTTTATAGCAGTTCTAAATTGTTTTATCTGGCTTTGATTTTTACGTTTTACAGTGATTCTTAACTATTTTATTGTTGATTTTTATTTTTTATTTTTATCCTCTTTCCATATTAAATGTTAAGCACTTTGGTCACGCTCTGGGTTGTGTAAAGTGCTATATAAATAAACATTGATTGATTGATTGATTGATTGATTGATTGATTGATTGATTGATTGATTGATTGATTGATTGATTGATTGATTGATTGATTGATTGATTGATTGATTGATTGATTGATTGATTGATTGATTGATTGATTGATTGATTGATATTCACCCCCATCTTTTAGTGAACTCACCTTCACCGCACAGTAATCAAAGAAGCCGGTCTCTGAAAAAATGGCCACCAGCACCATCTGTGAGAAAAAAAAAATGCATTTTTAAATTCATACTACGACACAATGATGTATCATCTGGGTATTTAAAGAGAATTAACACAGAAGATAAAATAAAGCTTTATATGAAGTTTTAAACCTGATGTATAACCATTTTATTCTTATAGGATTATATTGGTCTATATTTTTGGAAAATGAACAGTTTTTGCAACGTTTATTACTTCAGGTGAATAACATGATGCATTACAGGGTTTTGCTGACTCTTATTAAGCTGTGTGTCTATATCATTTGTGAAGAAATAACTTTAAATACACTTCTCCAACATGCCAATCAGCCACAGCACTAAACATATGCTTGTTTCCATGGAGACAGGGTTAAATGACCTGACAAAAGGAGCACAGAGTGAAGTTGTGTTGTGATAACCCTCATAAACCCTGCTGAGTTCTGAAATAATGTGATTTTCTTTAAATGTCTTTTTCTGGTTGCAATTTTGACGTTTTTAATGTTTCATGGTTGATGTTTGGGGGTTTACTGTACAGCAGTTTAATCTGCTCTGGTTTCTTGAAATGTGCTTTTTTAAATAAAGTTGACTTGATTTTGAATGACTGCATGAAGATGCTCTCACCATGCCAAACAGAAGAGCCAGTGTCTCGTAGTCGATCCACTCCACCACAGTGACCAGACTGGGTCTCTGTGAAAGAAACAAAACATTAATCATTTTTTTACCCAGCGTAAAAAGGGAAAACCAACAATGAAATAGCAGAAACGTTTAAAAACTAGATTTGGCAAAAATTTTGCTTAAAGTTCCAGAGATTTCACAAATACAGACACCTGAGCGAAGATGGCTCAGAGGTTTGGAGTCCAACTAATGGATGACCTGTTCTTCTTTGTGTGTGTGTGTGTGCGTGTGTGTGTGCGTGCGTGCGTGCGTGCGTGCGTGCGTGCGTGCGTGCGTGCGTGCGTGCGTGCGTGCGTGCGTGGTATGTGTGTATGTATGTATGTGTGTGTGTGTGTGTGTGTGTGTGTGTGTGTGTGTGTGTTTCAAATTAGTTGTTTTTAATGAAGCCCCATGCACTTTTGATTTTGATTGCCAGGTGCCACTTTAAATGAGTTGTTATAATAACCATCACTCCCTGTGTTTTAAACTCATAATTATGTTTTAGAAACGATGACGAGTTGTTCTCAGTTCCATTAGAAAAGCTAATTACATCAATAAAATTAAGCCATCAAACCAAATTACCTACAGCTAACTGTTGCCTTAAACTGCTGCATAGCTGATGACTCATTTTTTGACTGAAACAATGTTCTTGACAAGCATTGTTTATTTTCACACCGTTCTTAACTCAGCAAATGACAACGAATAAAAATAAACTTACATCTCCAATGATAGCCAGAGCAGCTAAAGCTGCTAAGGATCCTAGCATGGAAGCCAGGGTGCGGTGAACAATCTGGAATGTTAAAAGAAGCACAATTAAACAACAGATTAAAACAGAAACCAGTGTCTACTTTGCACTTTTTTAGTTGTCCAGGAAATAAGAGTTATTACGCTATTTACTGCAATAAAAGGCAGCAGGGGAGACTAAACCAGAACAAGGCCGCTGGTTAAGATGGTGTCAACCACAAAGACCTCAAGGCCTGGTCAGACCAGCTAAGTGGAACTCTGCAGGATCTCCCAGGAGAAGGTTCCAGAGCTGTGGAAGACATCCTGCCATGTTCCAGTCCCTAAAACAATCTTCTCCATCTGGCCTTGGTGACTGTATACCTGCTCTAACACCACACATCATAAAAGTCCTTACGAGCCTGTTATTGAGTCCCCAGAATGAGCAAGCAACCCAGAACTCTTTGTTGTTTTCATTCTACCAGGGAGTTGGAGTTGAAGACGTCATCACAGACCTGCTTCAACAAACCCAGAGTCGTCTGGAAAAAGGAGGCAGCATCAGTGAGGATCCTGATCCAGTGAGTTTAATACAATCCAGACAGATCTACCAAGAAGTTCCAGAACACATGGGTGGACACCTCCACAATCTCCTGGATTCATTTCTACCTGACAAACTGTTTGAAAGATTGAAGAGGTGTACCAGGTTGTCAGCAGCACAGGTTCACCACAAAGGTCTGTACTCTCACTGTTCCTTTTCACTCGGTACACCTTGGAGTTTCAGTACAAGTCAGAAATACAGATCAGTCAGCAGTTGCTGCTGGGCGTATCAGAGATGGACAAAAGACCAAGTACAGGGAACTGGTGGAATAGAGTGGCAGCAATCATCTTATCTTAAATGTGAACAAAGGAGATGATTGTTGATTTTTGGAAGAAACACTCTTTACACTGCCATCTACTGTACATGTATTGAATGACTAATATGAATATACAGCAGCTTGTAGCACTGTTCCCTCACAGCAAGAAGGTCATAAGTTCAATCGCTGGTTAGCATGTCCTCCCTGTGCATGTGTGGGTTTCTCCAGGTACCCCAGTTTCCTCTCACAGGACAAAAGCATACATTATACTGCATTGTTGTGAGTCACTTTGGATTAAAACTTCTGCCAAATAAACAACTAGCATGCATTTGTTCATTAAATTGATATTCGAAATATAAACACAAGCTGTTCACCTGAGTAAAAACGAGCTTTAAAATATTCATCTGCAAAAACAACAAAATAAGTTTGGTGAGGTTCATTTTTATGCTCATGATTCACAAATGACAGGTTTAATTCAAACCAAGGCTCATTACTGAAAATGAGTGATGGAGAACCTAGAACCTAAAAAAATGTCTGTCTGAATAAATCATTTGGAATAATAAATTAGCAGAATAAGATAATGTCTCCTCTTTCCCACATGGAAATCAGATTCTGTCATGTAGACCTCTATGAATGTTTTAGTGAAGAGTTCTTTTTAAATGATCGGTCTCTTTGTATGAGCTTAGCCGTCATGGTAATATAGAACAGTGCATGTGCCCTCATTAGGACGCTTCCTAGCAGATTCAGGAAGAACAAGGGAATTCTCCAGAGGAATGAGACAAACGGAGCTGATAGAGCAGACAGACTTAATGTGTGATGACATCTGATTGATGTCTGAGAGAGAGAGAGAGAGAGAGAGAGAGAGAGAGAGAGAGAGAGAGAGAGAGAGAGAGAGAGAGAGAGAGAGAGAGAGAGAGAGAGAGAGAGAGAGAGAGAGAGAGAGCTACAGCCTGTGTAGTGGACCTGTCACTAACACAGAGAGTGCACGGAGCATAACTACGCTGTCATCTCCTACAGCCTGCGGGTGACTTTCACGTCGTAGTGCTGCCCTCTCTGGAACAGCTGAGCGAGTTCACACCCTGTCACACTCAGGGAGATCAGCTTGTCTAATTAAAACTAAATGCTGACTGAAGGTGAATTAAAACCACAGATGTATACCTGTGAGAATTACACTACCTGAGATGGGACACAAATGCAAGTGTTAAGCTCTATTATTAAAGGTCATTATAAACTTTAGGGGCTTTTTCTTCCCCTTCAGTGAGTTATGCAGCAAGAAAAGTCTGCAAAGTCACAAAGTCATCACCAGAGGGAGTTATTCTCTCCACAGTGGTCCTCAACAACTAAACATGCATTGTTTTAGTTCCATTATGTCTGTTGGTTAGTGTCCTATATCATACAAAATCCACTTTTTGGAGCTTTTGGCCATGTTTTATTGTTATTTCCACAGTTGGTTTGTAAACGAGTTAACACGTAACTTTTGTAAACATCTTCTCTCTATGAGCCCCACCTAGGTGTGCTAAGCCGTCCCACAAGTGAACTGGGCTTGAACCAGTAGAAAGTAATTTCTTTTCTTGTATTTCTTGCATTTTCATTCATTTGGTGTGAAAAGTGGAACAATGTTACACTATTACCATACCTCATCATGACAAGAGCTACTCTCAAAGCGCCCTCTGTGGCTAATGGCTCCACTAATGACCATAAGATTAATTGTTCAACATTATTTCAATATTAACTTACATTATATAGTATTAAACTTTTCATAACATTATAATATAATGTAAGGTCATCTTTTTTATTCACACCTCATTTGAATCAGATCATTTCTGTGCAAAGGAGACTAAAATGTGCTTTACCAAGTCGTTGACCTGCTGGTTAACAAGTTCATTTAAATATGAACCCACTTTAAAATGAAAAAAATCATTTTTATAAAAACTGTGCAGATGTTAAAACACCCACCTGAGACAGAGCTATGTTGTTTTTGGATCATGTGTGGATTGCTGCTACCAGCCACTCTGTTGTTTTAAAGCGGGTCCCTTTGCTGCAGCCCTGGTTTATAATGTGCTAAGTATATTAAAGGCCTAACATTCATTAAAGCCATACTATGCATCTTTTTCATACTTTTAAATAATTTTCTTGAGCCAGTATGTGCTAAAATGACCCTTTACAGGGTTAATGAACGGCCACTCAGACCCCCACCGCCCTCTGTGGCCAGAATATCGCATTTGCAACTTCAGAGTGGCGTGCCGCCTCCTGTTGGACTTAGAAAAGTGGAGCTGACATGCCTGGCACTGCAGTCTGCTTCCAGCATGTTTCCTGCATGTTTTAGATCATGAACACAGCTGATTTGTTTGATTTAGTGATGAACCGCTCCTGTAGACACTAATGAAGGCTGAGGAGACATTTCAGCTGTTAGAGTAAGGTGTTAAAAAGACGAACGCACAGCGAGGAGATAAGTTTTACTTTTGCTTTCATTAACAGAACACAAGGGGATGCTAAAAACAAGCCAAAACTGCCAAATGTTCCTTTAAGGGACATCACCCACTGTTTCCATGGCAGAGTTTTAAACTAATCAGAGATGTTTGCGCTATATCTGGTTTGGTCTGGTTTTTGTCCCTGTGGGCCCATTGGATTTGCAGTGCAGTCAAAATTTTAGTACTGATGTAGCCAATTTTGTGGTCAGTGTCATTTGTCTGCTATGGAGATTATGACAAGATCTAAAACACAGAGATTAAGTAGCATGATTAGACACTACACTAGTATCATTTTAAAGCAGCATAATTAAACATGAAGCATATAAAAGTTTTTAAAGTACAGTAGATTTTTAGAAAGCTTTAAATTAATTTCTCGTCAACCTCAATTCAGTAAAGTTAGCAGAAATGTGAGGGAGATGTCAGCTATAGGCACCCCCCGACAGGGGGAGATGTCCAATCAGACAGAATAAAACTACCAGCACGCCCTTCACGTTGTGTGCTTTAATTGACTTTTTGGTTTTAGCTGGTGCGGGAGCACAGCTGTGATCCAGCAGGCTGTTACAGGGTGAGAGTGAGCCGGCATAAACAACATGATGGCTCTGAGAACACGGGACATGTTGGGCATTTCATACTGTGCTGTAAAAACTGAACACAAACTCATTCATCACCCAAAGAAGAACATCACAGACCATTTACCTCAAAGATGATGAGGACGTAGACCCCGGCCAGGATGACTCCAGCGATGGCCACCTGTGTCTCCTTTGTGACGTAGAGCGATTGGTGGGTCATGGACAACGGCACAACCTCGTTATCTTGCAGGAAGGCCTGGACAGTGATGATGATAGGATCGCTTTCCAGGAAACAAAACAGCAACATTAATGGTGTGAGATGATCTTTTACTGCATGTCTCCATTCTAAGTGTGATTTTGTCAAACGTCTGTCCACTGACCATACAGAACAAAAATGTGCATCAGTGCAAAACGAAAATCTATCTTTGGAGGTTGCAGCTGCTTGAATTCATGAAACAGAACTGTAGTTTTATTTTTCTTAATTAAAAAAGGTTTTTAGTAACTCCTGTTGGAAATAGATAAAAGAAGTCCAGATCCTCCTTTCAGCTCTAATTACAACTATTATTTATGTACTTCCTGTTCATTTCACTCAGACCAAAGCTCACATAAAGATAATTTGAACGGTGGCGTCTGTTTTAGGACACGCAGGGGTAGGGAACCCTGGTCCTGGAGAGCTGCTATCCAGCATGTTTTAGAGGTTTCCCTGCTTCAACACACCTGATTTTAATCAGCAGGTGATTAACAGGCTTCTGCAGAGCCTGATGAGCAGCTGAACAGGTGAATCAACTGTGTTGAAGCAGGGAAACCTCTAAAACATGCTGGATAGCAGCTCTCCAGGACCAGGGGTCACTACCTCTGGGTCAGAGTAAAGCGTCCTCAGACTTCAGATCAAATCTCAAATCAGATTTCAGGATTTGGGTGAAAAAGCATCATTTATCGAGGCACAGACCAAAAAGCAAAAGTTCTCAGACTTCAGACAAGACTTTCTTAGATACTGAATACTGAAAATACATTTAACTCCCTTAATTTTTCCATCTGTTTTAAAGTCTGACTGTTTTTTCCTTGATACCTGATGTTTTTTTGTCAAATGGTCCTTTTCCTGTTGCCTTGTGTTTTTCCATCTGAGGTCATTTGGTCTGAAGTCTAAAGATGTTTCTCTGAGACCTGAAGATGTGCTAGAATGGACACCATATCTGGTCAACCGCAATATCTTTAAATTAGAGGAGTGGTGTTTTGTCTCTGTTACATATTTGCGGAGTTCAGATTTAATGCTCTGTTGTGAAACCCGTACTTCTACATGACTATTACAGCCCAGATAGATGGTTTTTATTACCTGCTAAGCATCTCAAAGGTTTTGCTTATTTTGATCTGGTCACTTCGTTCTGCATGTAGAGGGATGGTCCAGTTATGAGTCACCTGTAAACAAACAGAATTTAAATATTCTGGTTTAAAAAATCCTAAAGATGGATGAGAAATCATGAATTTCACTAAAACGCTGACCTGCTGAGTTCTCCTTCTCCGTGGCCCTGGCTGCTCGATCTGTTCCACCTGGATCAGGATGTAGTCCTGGGTGGTCGGGTCTAAAAGCCCTCCGGCAAAAGGCCCTGCCACCTGCAGCTTCAGCAAGGCATTGTCCCGAAAGTCTGTCACATTCATAGCTGTCAGACGTGGACCGTCAAGAAGAAAATATGGTCATGTTAAATGTGTGTGTGTATATTTGAAATTAGTCTGGCAGTTTTGTGTTTTTGTGAAGAAAAGATTTGTACAGCACATTTCATACACAGAGGCAATTCAGTGTGCTTTCCGGGAGCAAGAACAGCAAAATCAACATGACAGCATAATTAAATACACAAGTTAATTTCAGATTTAAGAATCAGATAAAAGGCAAAGTTAAAAACTGATCAGTTACAGTGCAGAAGGTGCAGCATAAGAAACATTTATTCATAGGCTGATGCATACATGAAAGTTTTCAATTACGCCCTGCTGGGTGTGTATACTGGAAGGAGATCCAACATGTATTTTGGCCCCATGCCATTGAGTGATTTATAGACTAGTAGAAGCACTTTGAAATGGATTCTGTAGTTTACTGGTAACCAGTGTAGAGATTTAAGAACAGGAGTGATGTGCTCGGTTCTCTTGGTTCTTGTTAAGACTCTAGCAGCAGCATTCTGAATAAGCTGCAGTTGTTTCACTGTTTATTTGGGAAGACCAGACAGAAGACCACTGCAGTAGTCCAGCCTGCTGGAGATGAACGCATGAGTGAGTTTCTCTAGGTCTGGTCTGGACAAGAGACCTCTGAGTCTTGCTACTTGATGAAGATGATGAAACGCTGATCTAGTTGTGACCAGTGAAGCTCAGGTCTGAATCAGTTATGACACCAAGACAAATACTGTATTATGTACCCTCCCTCTTCTCATCAAAGCTGCTTTTGCAGCAAAGGATACAGAAACTGTCTGATGAAGAGACAGCCAACATCTTCCAGGGGTTGTCCCGATCTGGATACATACTGAAAAACAGCTGGGAACAGAATAAAATCATCAATCTATGCATCCATGTGGCAATGGAACTTTCCACACTTTCAAGTTCAAAAACAGTTTGTAAATGTTGTTTCAGTCACTCCTTTCTCAAGTGTGTGTTGTATGTCCTTTGAAGGCCTGGTTAGTCACTATGAAAACAACAAGGTATAGCAGCACAGATAAATGTGGAGGGTTTCCCCCAAGATGTGTTAAACTCCCCTGTAATACTCTCTTCCTCTAATAGAAAACTTTTGTTATTTTGTTTAACATCATCATCATTCTGCTCACTTACACTGCAAAGAACAACGATAGCAAACATGGTGGCAATTTTGGAGACTCTGAGGCAGCATCTGAAAATAAAAAAATACAAATAAAAACGCTGTAAATATCAAAAGAGTAAAATAGTTGGATTCTTAAAACTGATAACAGAAACATAATTGAGGCTTAGAGTGTGAACTTGAATTGACATAACATGATGGCTATACTATACGTTTCTTTTTGAAAAATGATTAAAAGTAATTTATTTACCAAAGTATCCTCTTTTTGGACTTTTAGCCATTTATTTTCTCAGTATTGAGCAAAATCAAAAAAATATTGGAATCTAATAATGAAAAAACACGAGAACGTAAAGTACTTCAGTTCTGTGGAGGATTAGTTGTCTTACTTGACACTGCTGTTGAGTCTGAAGCTGAGATTGAGGTTTTCCAGGGTGTCGTACTTCTCTGAAGAGTTGGAACGTGACAGGCTGGCCACCTCACTGCCCAGCCGGTATCGTCTCTCGATGTCCAAGGAGCAGGTGTCCCATGGCTCCTCCACTCCTACAAAGCTGGGCTCGTGTACTGTCATGTAGGTAAGGCTAAAGGACAAACATTCACCTTGATGAGTTTGCTTTACTTCTGTCATGTCTCATATTATTTCTTGATATCTCACCATATCCTCTGCTCAGGTAAGCATTCTGCTGCCATAAAAGCTCTAATTTGATATGTGCCATTCTTTAAAATTACTACAAAATGAAGCGTGTAAATTTAATTTTTTAGACAGGACCCTTAAAATTGTCAACATCAGCAGGATTTATAACAAAAACTAACAGTTCAAGAAAACTGAACCAGAAAAAGAACTGCACACACCTTAACTACCTATCCATCACATCTTATCGGGGTTGTTGTAATACTGGATAATTCACAAGCTCACCTGTCATCCTGGGAGAATCTCAGCAGAGGTGACCTCTCTGACAGATTAGCTGAATTTGTTTTTCCTCTGAGAAAGTTGACAGCGTTGAAGTTATGCCTGAAACTAAAAAGACAATGAAACAATGAGTTGAACCCTCAAAAGCAGGTACCTGAAGTAAACACTGGAGAGAAACCCTGAGCTGCCAGGTACAAGGAAGAGCTACGTCCCAGACCTCTGGGTGGTTGCATGTAGGTGGGTGAGCAGCTAGTGACAATCAACACAGGGTTGTTTAGTGACCGCAGAAGACATTTGTAACATTTGTTACTAGTTCATTCTTTGTTTAAGTTCAGTTTCACTTCTAACATTACCTGGACTGTACTTGCTGATTGGAACTCAGATGCCACAGGGTGTTTGAGTCTTCCACTGCTCACCATTGCCAACAAACATTTACACAGGTTTACCTAATTAACAGCTACTGACCCAACTGAAGAGTTAGCCTGCCCTTTGAAAAGATGTGGCAGTTCATCCATAGGGGGCGCTAGGGTGCCGCCCTCCCTCACGTGAAGGGAGAAAAAAATTCTAAGAAGTAAAAAAATCTACGATATAAATTTACCATAAATGTATCACCTTTGCATAACTGTATGACCTTACATGCTAAATTATTTACTCATCATTTTGACCTGCTGTCTCACATTAAACAGTGAATTTTCTCCAACACACTCACTAATATCACTCATAGCGCTGGGAAAACCAACCCTGAACTGCAGCTAATCAGCCAATCACATTTGGTCTCTAGGGAGAACTGGAGAATTTTTGGCCAATCACCTTAGCTGAATTCAATGTCTCTGGGGCACTGGCCACTAGCGCCCTTGCTAAAGGAAATGGGGATCCTAAATCACGCCCATCTACTTCTGGACCATGTCATACTGCCACTGGTGGACTGGCCATTCTGGGCATGTCCCAATGGGCTGGTTTGCCCAAAGTGGACCCCACCCCCCGTTTGACACCCGTGGGACGGAGACATTTCTGCGAGCACCCAAACCCCCCCACACCTCGCTCTGATGGCTGGCGAAACAGAGAAATTTCCGCAAGCACACACATATATACACACACACACACATGCTCTGACGTCCAGGAAGAGGGAGAAATTTCCACAAGTCCCCGCTCTGACGGCCGCGGGACGGAGAAATTCCAGGGCAGAATTTTCGTCCCAGTCCACCCCTGCCTACTGACGAAAAAACTGAATGGGAGTCTATGAGTGGATAAAAGTTATTCTCTGATCCTGAGCCATAGATTTCACATAATATGTCCATGAATTTTAAAGACATGTATGAGAAGGGAAATAATGATTGTTATGTAATTGTAGTCATTTTCCAACTGTTCATATGAATAATTATAATGGACTAAGTAGGGAATTCTTTTCACACAGAGCCTTACCAAGAATGTTTTTCACCAGCCTCCATTTATATGAACGTTCATGAGATTGACAGGACATCCATTCAGTTGTCACAACATGGTAAAGGCTTAAAGCAGGCATATTAAACTGCTCTTTAAGTCCCACAAAGACAGGATGAACTACAAGGGTATAAAATGAACAAATCTCAGAAAGATAATCTCAGAAGATAATGCAAACTTATAATAATAAGGGTAGTGGAACTGTCAAAGCTGAGGCTACAGATGCACAGAAGGGAACTATAAACACTAACAGCAGGTGTGATCATAGTGATCTAGGCCATAGGTGTGACAGAGGAGAAAGGAGGCCACGCATGGATAGATTCGACAAAATAAACAGGAAGTGATGGTCCAGTGTAAACAGACGCTAGCAACAAGGTCAAACACAAAGCCTAGAAAACCTAAGAACCATTGGTGAAATATTTCTAAAAGCCAAAGGTTTTCTGAGGTAATCCTATAATCTGCAGAAGGTTCATTCTTATGCTTATCAAAGAGCTTTAGAGCCCAACATTATTTTATACACCATATTATGGTATGGTCTTTTTATCTCTAAAGGGTCTTATCCTTTTTTTCTGTAACAGTATTGAATATAAACTATTAACAAGTATACATATTTAGTAACATTTAATTAATTTGCATGGCGGCGGAAATTGGAACTGTTCCAACAAGTCCAGCGCAAACAGTCGGGTTCTTTGTGTTGTGAGGGTGCTCACTGGGATAAAGTAATAGATTACATTTGGGTGGGTCTGCCACATTAATCTCCTCTTATACAACTACAAAGAGATTTACAGCATTTCTACAAATGTTTTCTCCTCTTTTTCACAGACTCTGAACCTAAATAGGGTTTGATGTGTTAAATAAAATGTCTTGAGAGGGGAGATTATGGTTTGACAAAATGTGAGGCTAAAATTAGAAGAATAACACGTCTGTGAAAGTACTTAAAGAGCAAGTCACCCCCTGATAAACTATATAAATGAGAGTCTACCCAACTTCACACTGGAGGCATCAGTGGCGCAGAACGGCAGCGGAATGTTGCTGCTTCAAATAGAATCCATTATGGTCTGTGGGTTGATCCAAACCTGCCGCTAAAGATAGGATTGGGTTCTATTTTTGTCATGAGCCACTTCTGGGACATGTGAACATAAACATAAACAACATATGATGTCTATGCACATGAATTTCCACAGTTAACATAGGGCTAGACAGGAAATCACACATGGTTTCAGTGTAAAACGTCCAGTAATTTTCAAAATAAAAGTCTATTGCAGAGATGCGATTTCTTATCTATGTAGATTTCGTCAATTCATGTAACCTAACAATTTATTTACTCCCAGCATCTCTCGAGAAGTTCAAAGGTGTGTTTTTCATGGCTTCAATCTTGGCAGTGGAGAGGAACATTATATGTGGCATCATACAATGAAATCAAACGTGATTTCCTTCTTTTTGGTTTAATGGAGGATGGCATAAACAAACCGTGATCTTTGACGTCTCGATGAATTTTGTGATCTCATGAGTCCAGCGAGAAGAACGGCGTAGAAGCTGCTCCGCGGCTAAGACTCTCCCGGTGTGGACTGTTGCGTAACGAAGCACACAAGTAAACCATTCCACTGCCGTTCCGCGCCGCTGATGCCTCCAGTGAGAATTTGGGGTCAATAATGCTGTAGACATTTGTGGTCATTATTTTTGGAATTTCTGTGCTTATTTGAAATTTTAAAAAACAGCATAAAACTATCATTATTGCACCCTCTTCAGGTTAAAACTCTGCACTGCATTGATTTTGAAGCAGCCATTGCTAATTGCTTAGAGATACCCAGTGACGTTGCCAGTATTGTATTACATGGCTGCACTGCACTGAACTGCGGCTGAGTCTCGGCCACTCATGAGCCGCTATGAAATGATACGGCTTAATTTATTCTTTTAGAATTTATTTTACACATCAAAGCACACTGGGCCATTTGGATGATAGTTAATCATTTAAACAATTAAAAAAGTTTTTATTTTCTTCCCTTTTAATCCAAAGAATGACTAACATGTTTTAAAAATCTTAAAGATCAGAAACCAAAATTTCTGAGAAACAAAGTACTTCAGACCCAAAAAAGGAAAAGTGCTATGGTTTAAAAAACTTCTGCAGATGAGTTCATTAAAGTCAAACGTGTGATTACAGATATATATAGATACATATAGATATATATATCTATATATATATTTAATTTTAGATGTTGAGGGGGAAATTAACGCCAAGGTGATGTGATGATGTCATCAATATTCAAATTAGCGTGTGACATCATCTGGCGACATCTGGGTGACTTTCTGGGTGAACCTCAGCTACTTTCTGTCGAAGGCAGTTGGCAACACTGCTCAGAGCTGCTCACTTCTTTAAAAAAAAACGTCTTCCTCCCCTTCTGCTGTAGCTTCTCGGCTCATCCAACTTAGAAAGTGTGTGTGTGTGTGTGTGTGTGTGTGTGTGTGTGTGTGTGTGTGTGTGTGTGTGTGTGTGTGTGTGTGTGTGTGTGTGTGTGTGTGTGTACAATAAAATTACATATTCATACTTGATTTTGTCCTCTGGACCTTTTAGGAAAAACAAAATAATTGACTGGATTTAGTTCATCAACAAGTTCCCAGAGAAACTCCCCAGTTTAATCCTGATAACGTCACAGCCACAAGATTAAGATTAGTAACCCCCCATCCCCCAGAGGGTCTGAGACACTCACCCAGTACTACACTCATCCACACCCGTGTGTGTCTGAGTGTTCATAGTTCAAAAGTAGCTGAGTCTTTTCCACCTGTGGTATGTCCAGGCATCCCTTTAATGTTTTAACTGTTGGGTCACAAGCAATACCTTTCTGCATGTGTGGATTAAACCGTGTTATGTGTTTAATCCAGTGAGAATGAGAGAGAGGCCGCGCCACTGAGTTTTCTCAGGGAAAAGCAGATAGGAGGAGTGAATGTGTGGGCTTCATATAACACACCATTCTGTGAATATGAATGAATTATTACAGTTAATAGTGGTTTTGATCTTTATTTCCCTTCATATATTTCTGTCAAAAGTTGCTTATTTCATTAATAAATAACATTCATTAATTTGATAAATTACCAAAGATTATAGTCTACATTGAGGCGAGGCGATCGTGTTACTGATTTATTTCCTCTGTAAATCTTCTTTAGTCTCTAGAAATATCTAAGCTGTGTAATTACACATTGCTTCAGTAAAATAATCATGGAAGCTGTCATTTTTAGCAAGTCTTATAGAATTTTGAATAAAAACATGTAACATTTAGCAGCTATATGGGTGCTCAACAAAACATGAACATATACCATCCATGTGTCAACCACTGATAAAAATAATTACAAGACAAAATGTGAAGCCCAAACACCCAGTGATGTCATTCTGTGTTTCTAAAACCAAATGTTGTTGAACTCGAGTTTTTCAAGTGTTAACCCTCAGGCTTCACTTTAATTTATTACACACTTGAGTCTTTAGAGGACAAAAACGTCTGCTCGTAAAAGTGGCTATAAAAAATGTATACTTTTTATTTTTTTTCATAGATCTGTTAAACAATTTCTGCCAAAATCAGTCATTTTTCCATTAGTGGCAGCAGCAGAAGATCTAAAGAAAATGTCACGTTTTCTCACAGGGGCCCTAATGGAAAAATTACTGATTTTGGTGGTAAACAGTAAAAATAACAAATTTGACTACTTTTATCAAAAATGAACTCCTAATATCAAGAATGCATAATATTTTTTTGCAGAGGCTACAGGATCAAAAACTCTGGTTTGCATTGAAGTCAATGGGACATTTTTGTCCTCTAAAGTCTCAAGTGTGTAGTGTTTCATAGTGTTCCCTTTATCTATTTTCAAAATTCCAAATGAAATTTAAAAATTTGTCAAGAGAGAGGTTTTGCAACAAAAAATGGTTTCATATGCGCAAACACTGTTAAAATGGCGTCTTGATGAATAGGGAAAAAAATGTCCAAATGGACAAAAATGTCCCTAATGAAGCCTGAGGGTTAAGTCACTCATTACAAATAAATGAATGTTTGAACATGCAGCAGCAGGTAAGGACAATGTGAATCAACAGAAGTCAATACCTGGTTTTATTTTGTTCATGAGGAAAGGAGATCTTTCTCTAAACAGATTTAACCATGAGCAGAAACAGGCACCATCTTACCCGTCCTCTTGTCGAACAGGACCGAAGCCCTCTGTGTGGATAACACACTGTCCTGAGGGCAGAACAGCAGACTGCTGCAGCTTCTGGGTGTCACCCCGCTCTGAGATGCCCTGCAGCAGACGCAGCTCCCCAAAGTTTCCTTCAACGGCCTCAGGTGACCTCAGGCTGCTCCTGCCCTGATGGTGGCCTGCAGCTGAAGTCTGAGACATTTCAATCTCCAGGTTGGTTTTGTTCTCCAAATACATGATGAGGTTGCTAGGTGGGAGAGAAGGGAAAAATAGTTCTGTTTGTATGAGTTTTAAAAAAGATCAGGAAGCATTTAAGCTGGAGTCATCACTAGAAGCACACTGCTGGTGATGACTTCCTGCTAGAATCACTGTGCTCTTTATGAGGGTTTGTGGCTGCCACTGACAACAACAGAGCTGTGTGCGTCAGCCAGAGTAGTAAAGCTTCAGGTCAAAATATAAAAAGGAATAAATGAATGATCTGAAATCGTAAAAGGCTGCGTGGAGTACGGAGGACCGGCAGTCAGGTGGTCCGTTTCTGTGGTTTCTATCTGCTGCTAAAAAAAAAGAGGATTTGTTGCTTTAATGTTCTCATTTCAGCTCAAAAGTGCATGTTCAATTTTACTATCAGGTTTGAAATTATTGTTGTTGCCATTTAAGTTTTGTAGCCAGCCCAAGTCAAAATGGCCCCCACAGCTGATCAATGTTAGTAAACACTTAACTGTCCATGATGAGTATAATTTGACAGATATTGGGCTAAATTTGATGTGTGAGTATAATAACAGATACCAGCAGGGTATTATGATGTGAGATCACCCCCAAAACTGCTAAATGAATTTTTCAAACAGACACAAGATCACTTGTCTTGGAAGTGAAACTTTTACCATTTAATAATAAAAGTGGGTGGTAGCAGGTTGACTCTCAGCCTAAATGAGGGAATCAGAGAATAAAATCAGCCTCAGCCTGCTAGTGGTCCTCAGCAGGCTGCATGAAAGAGATCGGATTATTGCTCATGTGAAAGGCACCAGGAATTCACATGTGACATTTAGTGAGTGAACTAAAGTACTCTCAAGGAGCTGCAGCAGAGAGACGAATAACTTCTGTTTCCAGAAAAAGCAGAAAAACAATCATTTCTAAACGTGTTACATTAATAACGCCCCTAGTCCCGTCTGATCTGTCTCATTAAGTTTCCTCAAACGTGTTGTTTAACTCCACAAAAATAGTTTGCTTGGCTTTCATATTTTTACCTAATCGCCCTTTAAACTGATGTGGCTTCATTAACCTTCACTAGTGTTGGTTTTGGCTGGGCCTCACGGTTGTCAGATGCTTGTGATGCTCTCCGTCACAGACAACAATGACCCTCTAAGTCCAGCATCCTGCCTGCAGGCTGAACGTGACGCCAAAAACAAACAGCTTTCTCTTCATTTTCCTGCTTCATTCACAGCAATTAAATATTTCACATATCAACGAGTCTTTAACTGAAACTATGCAGCTAGCACTGCCTAATGGGTGACAGTTTTACATTTAATCACATTTGTGCAGCAAAGCACTGTTTTCAAAGCTGCAAATTATGTCTGCACACATATGATGCTAAACGTCTAAAACCGAGCCTGAATGCATGCTTTATATAAAATATTTAATCATATTTAATAAGACAAATGAAGGTTGTCAAACTTACCGTGACAAACAGAAACTCTAGCTGAAGACAGAAGTAGTGATGAAGACAGTAGCAGGTTGAAGCCTCGACAACAAAATCACTATTCATAAATCAAAAGTGGAATTTTGAAGTTGTAACGGATGCTGCAGGGATTGTTTCTAATTTATTTTAATATGTTTTTCTTTTTTTTTTTTTAGGGATGGGAGGTGGAAAAGTGGTTGTAGCACTCTCCCCAGAAAAATAGAGCAGTCCCAGAGCGCTGTGAGACTGGAGGAGGTGGAGAGGGAGGGGAGGCAGATGGACAGGCTGGGGGAGGTTCAACACAAAACTTTCCACATTCTCAAAACTTTCATTTTAATTCTAACAGCCAGCTGAATCAGGACTGGGCAGATAGTTACCACAGCATCACACCCTGCATGTGTCTGTGGATGCTGCACAGGAACTAGTGATGCGTTTCAGGAGAGTTTGCTAAGATCATTTCAATGTACATTAGTTTGTTTTTTCAGCTTTAAAGAAAACTTTAAGAAGTTTAATTTCAGAGGAAATAAAATACAATAAGAAAACGGTTTTCAGGATGTGATGAAAACACATAAAAATAAAGATTTGGTGCACAGAAATGTAGAAAAGTGAGACAGTAAATGATCCGAAAAGTCTCTTGAGTCATGTGTATGATGATGTTAGCTTTAGTAAGTGGCCACAGGGAGTAACTGGTTGTGGGCTGTAGGTGAAATGCCAAACATGGTGCTAATGTTTTTTTTGTGTGTCTGAGATGGTGTGTAACAAAATATCTCATAAACCTCTGGATGGATTCTAATAAAACTCTAATCATTAGATGTGCATTTACAACTGATAAACTTTAGAATCATATTCAAGATGGCTTCCACATCTATTCAATCCGCAACAATAAAAAAGGACTTGTTTATATTCTTATTTGATCCATCACCACACCAATGTTTTTGGCATAATAAGGCAAATTAAACATGCAAATACAAAGAATAACATTTTTCCAGCTATTTACATGTGGTCATGTGATTATATGAAGATGTAAGGTACTGTACTCTGCAACTAAAGATACGTTTTCATTTACATTTTTACTATGTTTGTCTTTGAGCGAACACGGCTGAGCAGAAAAGGATTTTCCCGTCGTGCTGTCCAGTGAACCAGGCTAACAGGACCTAAGTAGTTAGAAACTCCCTCTACTAAATCCTCCTCCTGGTAAGAAGTATCCATCTAGCCAGATGAAAACTGTAAAAAAGGACGAATGCATTTCCAACTATTCTCAGCCTCAAAGCAATCTTTCCAGTTGGTGGAGTCTCAGCATCTCCCGCCTTCATTCTTAGAAACCAGTGAAGACAATATTTCCTATTGAGTGGAGTCACCTGGTCTGGACTCAGCGCTGCCTGAGACAGCAGAGGATTAACGCTGCTCAGAGAAGATGTCCAGGGGGCTGACTGCACACTGGTCTTGTGGGCGGATGTGAGATTTATCAACGAGTGCAAAGCAGTCACATGGAAAAACACAACCTCAAGCTGCGGGGATTGGAGCTGAGAGGCTCCAAGAGCATGTGGATGCTATTGTTTCAATTCAATTGTTAATAAAATGTAGTTGTCTTAAATGCAAGATAAAATAACCAGAAACTGGGAGGTTCTTTTTATTTTTTGTTAAGATCAGGTGATGCTTGGTTTGGATCAACTTCAAGTTCAGACTCAGGAAATACTCCAAACTGGGCGTTTGAAGCTTCTCCAGGGTTTGAATGGATGATTCATCTCAACACACCAAGTTCAAGCTGATTAATGGGCAAGAATCAAGTGCTGTTTGTTAAAATTATTATTAGGACAAACATTCATTTGCAGAGCCATTTCATTTTTGAAAACATAATAGCCAATAAAGTTGCTGCTTAATTTATCCAAAATGTCAAGTCAGAAATGGTAAATAAAAGTTCTGAATTCAGACGTTTATTGTAAAAACAGTGGTGACACAATTCAGACTATTCTTATTGAGCTTTATTAAAGAAACCAGGATGTTTGCGTTTTTCAGACTAAACTAACCTGAATAGTAAATAGTCTTAAATTAGGACAATCTTGGCGTATGCATAATAATTATTAGTGTTATTAGTGTAGTTAAACATAAACTCCTATTCAGTTACTTGTTAACATCTCCTTCTACCATGAAATAATTTCTTGTGCTTCCCAAAGACTCTTCTGATGACTTTTTGTATTTATTTTTCTCTTCAGCTTTAAGGCCTTTTATAACATGAAACCAGACTTTTAAGTCACAATCAGTAGCCCTTTATTTCAGATGAAAGTGAGCCAGTACCGGGAATCATGCGCCACCATCTTTGTACGTTTTTGTCTTTCATCCACATGCAGTCACATGCAGGCTGCAGACTCTCAGGGCTGTCTGGCCTTTTCTCTTTGCCTGAGTCAATCATCCTGTGTTCAGCAGCTTCTCTGTGTTCTGAATGCAGAAGCCCGAAGCCTATTCAATTACATATTGAATAACATGATGTTTTGCATAATGATTAACCGACGCTCAAACAAACTCTCTGAACCTTTGGGGTTTCAACTTAAACAAAAATCAGTGGGAAGACAAAGCCTGAAGAGAAAATGTTCCAGTGTTTCTTTTAACTGAAGTCTCTTGAAGTGCCTGGTCTACTTTTAGAGGACTAACAAGCATGTCAGGCGTTTCATAATAGCTCTCTGTAGGTATATAAAGTACAGAGTTATGCTAATAAATCAACATATTTCCAAACCACTTAAGAGTCCATTGTTGTACAGTTTATGATTGCTAAGTTATGTCTGAACAAACCACAAGATGTTTGATACACTGTCCTTTGAGCAAGGTGAAGATGCAGAGCTGCACTTTTGGAGAAAATGCAACAGATTTTAGTATAAACATTTCATATTGTGAAGCACGGTGGTGGAGGGGTGATTATTTGGGCATTATGAGGTCACTGAGTTTTGATTATTATACCAAACTACTCAAGGGTGAGATGTGAGACTCAGACCAAACGGGGTGACAAAACAGGACAAAGATCAAACACTGCAGCATATCTGCAACAAAGTAAAAAAAGGTGTTGGAATGGTGCAAAGTTCCAATTTCAGTCTAATTGAAAATGCTGTCTAGTAATCTAAAGAACTGCTGCTGAAAAAAAGTTACTAAAGCTTAGATGTGAAAAAGAAATCACTTCCTCTTGGGTTCATCAACACAGCCAGCAGTGGAGCATGCATGACCCTGATTCACCCTCTTTTCTTTGTTAGACCACTACAAGCTGGAGAATTGTACATAAAAGATGTAGACGGGCATTTGACGAACCAGTGACTCAAATTTTTGATAGTGACTGTATTGTTGCATCCTCAGTTATAAGGCACTTTTGAACAAAAGCTTCTGCCAAATACATAAATATACAGGTGAAACTGGAAAAATTTGAATATGGTGCAAAAGTCCATTTGTTTCAGTAATTCATCTTAGACTGAGAGACCATCTAAAGTTTCAGGAACCCTTTGCAAGTGTTTTGGATTCATTAGTAGATTAGAGTGACACTTTGAGTCTAGAATATTGAACCTTTTCACAATATTCTAATTGTCTGAGATTCTGAATGTGGGGTTTTCATCAGCTGTAGCCATAATCATCAAAATTATAACAAATAAAGGTTGAAATATCTGGCTTTGCAGTAATGAGTCTATCTCATATTAGTTTAACCTTTTAAGTTGAATTACTGAAATAAATTAACTTTTTGCACCATATTCTAATTTTTCAACCTTCACTTGTAAATTTCATAATTTGTTTCGAGCTAAAATAGTTTCAATTCAGTTTATTTATATAGCGCCGAATCACAACAAGTCATCTCAAGGCACTTTACAAAGTAAACATTCCAATTGAACCTACTTATCAGTGCACAGAGTTCAGTTCATTGTGCCAATTAAAGTTTCCTATGTAAGAAAACCAAACAGATTTCATCAAGTCTGACTTGTGTCAGAGACTTTACAGCAATCCTCATACTAAGCAAGCATGTAGCGACAGTGGAGAGGAAAACTCCCTTTTAACAGGAAGAAACCTGAAATATAAACCTGAGCAGCCATCTAACTGGGTTTGAGAAGATAGAGCGCGAGAACACAAAAAACCTAAAATAGCTCATGTTTACTCTTTAGACAAAATGTTGATTTGTTCACCTATCAATGGAGTTTGGATGGATTTTAATGAAACCCTCATCTACGAATGTTTAACTTTTGGAGTCAGCACAATTTAAGGTGGTTGCCACAGCAAATAGCCAACTCCAGTGTGAAAGTTGGATATACATTACTTCTAAGAGACTAGGTCTTTGAATTTTTCTCACAGAGCAACTAAAAACATCAGAATGTTGACTCCAACCTGCCAGGAGCCAGTGTATTAAGATAATCTGTTTTTCCACCTGATGCAGGAAAAATACAGCCTGTTAATCTGATAATCAAACCCTTCTGTTACTTTAGGACATTCTTTTTGGTTGTTGTCGCTTACTTTACCAAATACATAAACACAAATGAAGGCAACTCCTCTCCATCTTTAGGCTGGCCTGACTCCCACTCAGATTATGTCATGAGGAAAAAGAGCACTAAGTCCAGAAGGAATGCTAATGGTTTTTAAGCCAAATCAAGCCATCATAAATCTGTCTTTTTTTCTACACTTTTCTCGTGACTCAGAGGTATGCATAATTCCATAAGAAGAAAACACAAACTATGAGGAGCGTGTGGGGGTCACTGAGACACCGTGTCACGTAATTAGAAGATATTTCTTTAATCCCACGGAGCTAAAGCTCACACAACTGGCCCTTCTCAACCTTTGCTCTACATATTAGGAGATTCTATGTTTTAAAAAAAGAAATTATAATTCCCAGCTAAAACAATTCCATAGAGACATAAACCTAAATGACCTAGTTTGGGGAGATTCAGTGCGTCATAAGTGGAGCAGAATTATTTCCCCTCTTTCCAGAAGCATTACAGTATCATCAGCCTTAATCCAGAATACACTGTCCGACAGCCTGGTGGAGCTGAAATTAAATCCACTACATTCATGTATCAATCTGTGTTCTACTTGTCTCACCTAAAGCTCTTCAGGATGACAACGAACGTATTAAACTAGAAACACAGGGTTGGCGATAACAGCAATGAAGAAAAAAGATCATTCTTCTTTGTTGCATTTATTAACAGAAATGTATTAACATTTAATATGCAGGAATGGGACCTTGTGTGAATACATGGCACAATCATATACATTATTGAAGTAAACAGTTGCACAAACATGTTGGAGGGGAAGAAGGGGGTACACAAATTTAAAATGACCCTTCATCGGGCTCTGACTCAAGGAGGCCGTGTCAGAAACACCGACTTTAAGTTAAAAATGTTTTTCTCTTTTTATATAAAGAAACCTGGTTGTTACTAAAAAAAATTTGATTCTACTGTTATCACACATTAATTACTATATACAGTCTAGAGACAGGTGATTGACACAAACCAGAGAGAGATCTACCACAGTGCTAGGCTGTAACTGCAATAATATAAGTAACTCCCATGTAACACAACTATCACATGTGCAGCTGATCGCCACGCTCCATTTGAAGAAACTAAATCAGACATAAGTGGTGTTTCTTACTTTCTTTAGCTTATAATTCATTTTGAAGTCATTGCACATCCTCCCTCAGATGTTCGTGTTTTGGCTGAATGTCAGAATGAACGTGTGCATTAGGTGAGATTAACACAGATTCTCCTCTTCCACCATTCGTACAAATCTTCAGTGTCCCGTTAGGTAGTCCTGTGTGGAGTCGGAGGCAAAGGAGTCAGCATCCTCGTTATCGGAGTCTTCGCTGCTGTCGTCTGCCGCCGGCTCACCAGAGAGGGCGATGCGGGCATAATCATCTGTGTCGATGGACTTGCAGAAGTGGATGGCGTATTTCAGTTTCTCCTCCAGCACCTGTTTGCATGAGTACCTGGGCAGCTTGAGCAGGAAGAAACAGGTGTAGGACTCTGGCAGGAAGTGGTCAGGGGGGTTGTATTTATCCAGCACCTTGAAACAAATGACAACGTTCAACATCAAAGGAACAGGAGATGTAGAGAGCTTTACATCATTTCAATAAAACATCACGGGTTTCCAACTTTTCTCCACCACATTTCTGCATTCAGTCTTACATAAAACACATCCTCACCTGTACAACAAAATCCCGGCCTCGGAAATCAGCGATGGTGCGCGGCAGCCGTGTACGCCCCCAGACAAACCTCAAGAAAAGTGACCTCTCTGTGTTGGAGAAGGACTCCATCACCTCCCAGAACCACTGAATGAGGGGTGCCGTCGGCTCCACGCCTTTATAAGTGGCCACTGACTTGAGCAGGTGGAGCGGGATGTCTGGACTTCCACACACCTGAAGCGAAAGAGCCACTAATATGAAAATCTAGATAGAAAATGAAGGCCATTACAACAGAATCCTGCTCTCTCTCACCATCGTTTCCAGCTCGTAACCAGTGAAAAGTGACAGCAGGGGAACGGGAACCACTCGAGCCATCCCTTCACGCACAGCAGACACCTGCTCATCAAACTCATGGAGTCTGCACCAGGTAAAAAGGCCATGAGAGAGATGTCGAACATGACTGGAAATGTACCTTTGGCATTAGGACATTTGGTCACCTGTAATTAATAGCCAGGCGGACGTATTCTGCACGGTTCTCCAGGGTGATGTGGGAGTATTTGGAGCTGAGCTGGATGTCCTGACCGCTGGCGTTGGGCACTGTGAAGGGCAGGGTCATGGCCTCAAACTCCTCAGCAGTAGCCTCATTGTCCCGGATATACATCAGCCCAGGAATAAAATCCTTATCAACCTGAACACAACAGGAAAAACCATCACAGGCTGTAGTCAGACTCATTTTTATAGAACATTTTTTTCTACTTGCTCCGTAAAAAAACT
This sequence comes from Aphyosemion australe, assembly GCA_006937985.1. NCBI lineage: Eukaryota > Metazoa > Chordata > Actinopteri > Cyprinodontiformes > Nothobranchiidae > Aphyosemion > Aphyosemion australe. The sequence continues at coordinate 1,024,279 of SSNS01000064.1, forward strand.
CGAGCCCATAACACAAGTCTCGTGAACTCTACAACCATCCACTAGGTCTTGTGCTAAAATCATTTCCCATCTAACCTTTTGAGTATCTCAGGGGCAAAACTGGAAAACAAAAGCAGCTTTCATTGGGAAAAGGAATTTTCCCAACTTCACTATTCTCCCAAAGACGTTTCAGGAGCGTATGATCAGAGCGTGAGGACAGGAGTGGACTCACACCACCTCCTACACAAACCAGAAGTGTCTCCTTACCCCAGAACCTTCATCAGCATACTCCTTACCCCACAAGGAAAATTACATTAAACTCTATCAACTCTGAGCTTCCAGGAAGGAGGGGCCTGCACACTGACTGATCTTAATCTGAGGTGGAATATTTAGGAATGTGATTTTTTTTAACGCAGATCATGTGAGCTGCAGATGTTGTATAACACCTGACAGGATGACCAGGATTCCTTCTTACAGCTTGAAGGTGGATCAGTTTGATTTAAAAGCAATTAGAAGACTTCAATTTGGAAATTAAACAAGATATTTTAGATTATTCAAACATCTATTGTGAGCTGATTCAGAGATGTAATTTGTACCAAAATTAAAGGCCAAAGGCCCCGAAATTGGTACAGCTGCCAGGTTTCATGTCTGTTTTCACCTGTCAAAGGGCAATCAATAAGATACTAGAGAATTTGTTTTTAACCTTTGTTGGGGCTACTACAGGTCTTTTTTTTAACCCTATGTTTTTTTTTTTGACTTTTGAAATTTTTAAAAAGTTACACGTTTAGACTGCAACTCAAGACTTAAAGCACACAGAAGTGATCAATTATAGTTAATCGATCTATAAAGGGATTCACTAAAGTGATCGATAAAAAACAATATTACACAAACTTAATCTGTTAGCACCGAGTATTTGACGTTACTGACTCAGCTACAAACGCATCAACTTTTATCTCCATATCTGTAAAATGACCTGTTAGTTAAGGTTGACAAGCTATGGCAGCCATCTTGAATTGAGTTGACTCCAAAACCAATCAGTTGTAGACAAACATCCAGTCGTTACTTTGAGTTTAATTAAAATTCATGGCATGGATCATGAGACGTTTTGCTAACAAACACAAGCATTTTACAGCAGGTGATAAATGTTTTTGTGTATTTCTCATTAAGTTGACAGTAACTCAGATCTGACCTGGCCATGAGATCAGGAGATGTGCTTCATCTTTAGCCTAATGCCGTATCAGAAATTCAAACATTTCTCATTAATAAAAGCAGAGTAGCTGCTCATGAGGACAATTCTTAAATTTAGTTTCACAGTTAACACACACTTAAACTGTTAAAATGAGTGCTTCTCCCATCAGTGTGTGAAACATATCCCCCTCTGTAAACCATCACAAGTGCATTTCTCACAGGGAGATAAATGGTGGAGCAGGGATGTACACACACCTCACTGAGGTCAGCGATGGTCAGGTTCATGCCCGCCAGCTGCTTCCATACAGGCTCTGCCAGATTCAGGCTGAGGGGGCTTCCAGTTCGGATTGCAATTCCCAGGAGAACTCCTGCAGACACAGCAGGGCAGAGTACAAAACACAGATCAGACCAGAACAAGCATCTGGAACAATGTGAAATGTGTTCCAGGTGTTTTACCTGTACCAAGGCTCATTAAAGAGTCTAAATGAAAATGGCTTATTTTCTGTTTTTCTTAGTGTTGTATTAACTTTGCAGCCCTGACTAAGAGATTAACTTGATGCATTTTATGTCACGTATATATGAGATTCTATACCTAAGAATCGAAACATGCTCATATGAAGAGAGGACTTGGCTGCAGGGTTCAGCAGGAAACAATCCCTGTTGGCTCCGGACTCGTCGCGGCCGTTGGGAGTGACGATAAGCAACGGCGTCAGAGAGTTCTGCAGCTCCTCACACATTTCAGCGATGGACTCGCTGTAACCTCCTCCACAGTCGTCCACAGACTCACCTGGAAAAGTAAACAAATGTATGTCAGATATACTGGGTGAGGTCTTTTTGGTGACACAGAGACACCTCTAAAGAAATCTATAAATAAATTCAGGGAGGGTTTACATACCCACAAATTTAACCTTCCAAACTCGATGAGGAAGCAGCAGGCTGTCCGGGCTGAAAGAACTCATTTTGGCACACATCTGACCAAAAACAGACTTGGTTCCATCTGGACCTGCCAGACCTCCTTTGCTACGGGAACGCTTCACCTGCAGAGTGAAACAAATAGATTTAATTTCTGTTTTGTGTTTAATAACTTCCTGCTAAAGGCCTGATGAGCATGAACAGATGGATTTGGCAGCATTCACACAGACAGAACAGGTCCATGACTCTGTTCTACAGACAGGAAGGAGAGTAGATCACACACCATTAAAGAAAAAAATCTCCTTATGAAAGTCATCACATGATTTGCTCAGGAGCCAGTTTGAAACGTAACATCTCTGGAGGGAGGGAGGGGGGGAGTTTCCATGGACAGATTACATGCAGGGTGTAGGAATGGGGAGGGGCTTAAGCAGAAACACAATTGTGTTTATAATTGTACCTGAATCCTGTTCAGCTCCACAACAGGTCCATGCTGTCTGTCTCTCACCATTGTAGCTTGAACCACCTTCCTGAAAGCTGCTTCCTGTTTGCAGACAAACATAAAATAAAAACAAACTCAGTTCTTTTAGTTTTGGTTGTACATCACTGTCTCTTCATATAGATTTTGTGTGTGTTTTTTTTATTTTATTTCCACATAGTCACACCTTGCCCTGAGAGATAAGAATTCCCCTTAGAGTGTCAAAGCCAACAGAGGGGCCATGGCCCGTCTGACCCAGCCGACCCTCCAGGTCAAACATGGGAATGCAGGGACAGAAAAGCTCAGAGAAGTGATGCAGCAGCAGCAGCCTGTTCCTCAGGGCCATGATGAGGATCTCCTGGAGATGATTGTACTCCATGGGAACCTTATAGCAGCAACACACAAAGATTCAGATTAATAAAAATAAATAACAAAAATCTCTGATTGGATGATATTTGTGTTTGCAGGACTTTACTGACACCTACTGGAAACAATGGGAGGGACTGTTTTTAAGTCAGGGCAGTACCTGTGTGGGCAGCTTGCCAGCATTAGTGGGCTTGCTGGTGGACCAGGAGAGGGTGTGAGCAGAGCCACAGGCCACTCTGTTGATTTTCTTGCCCTGCAGTGCAGCGACCAGTCGTGGCCTCTGGATGGCGTTAGTGGTCCCGTCTCCAAGCTGGCCCTCATCGTTGTCGCCCCATGTGTACACTTCTCCTGTTGCACAAAAGGGACTTATGTCAAGCTGCTATGAGTTTGAGATTCAGTGTTCCAGAACGGCAAAACGAGGACAATGAGCAGAACTCTGCACAGAAAGGTTCTCCATACCGTCTTCAGTGCAGCAAACACAGTGCAGGGACCCCGTGGCGATGGCGATGACTTTCTTCCCCTGCAGCCCTTGAACCTGTCTGGGTCGTCGCACATGGTCATCAGAGCCGTGACCCAGCCGGTGGTAGTCCCCTTTCCCCCTTTAAATGACAATACGCATGAAAGTTACCTCCCCACCTCATCACTACAACACGTGACAGGTCTTTTCTCTGCAGGACCGTACATACCACGTGTAGACTGCCCCAGATTTACTCAGAGCCACAGAGAACTGAGAGCCACACTCCACTTTCACCACTCCCAGACCAGTAAGACAGTCAATCTAAAGATGTAAAACCATTAAAATAATCAGTTTCACGTTTGGAAAAAAACCATTAAATCCTGTTGAGTAATGCTTTACATTTGTAAATTAAAGCTGAATTATTTAGATCACGATAAAGTGACTTGCTACTATTCACCTATGAGATCTTCTCAGAGTTAAAAATGTGCCAGAAGCAGTGGTTTAGGCTTCCTACATATATTCCTAACTTTAATTAAATCCCACCACCAGAGTAATACTATTTCCAGATTACACAAGGGCATTCAGCAAAGTAAACAGGCCGGCACAGAATGCATTAAAAAAAGGAAGCAGCATTGGTTATTTCACAAGAAAGTTGGACTAATATCTGTCAACTTCAATGTACAATAACGGGGTCTGACACATGGTGGGAGTTCAGTTGGAAGAACATAATCAGGTATCACACCTATTGAGGGCAGGGGGGATTCATGTTGGAGAAAATGTGGGGTAACATGCATCAACCACTTTCATATTTTTTTGGAGTGCCAGGCTTTAACTAATTATTGGGCACAGATGTGTGGACATGTCAACAATGTGTTTGGTGCTGAAATTCCCCTCAGATGTGAAACATTGTATTTGGGTGATGTACCTGTGACAAAAGGTCCAACAAGGACAAAAGATTACTTGGTATGTTACTTGTTATGAGTAAGAAAGCATCACAAGGAAATGGCTGAAAGTGGAATCCCCAACCACTGAGGACTGGATTAACATAGTACATGAAATATATGTCATGGAAAAGTTGTCTTTTTCTCTTAGGATGCAAAATGACATTTTTTTTTTTTTTATAAAATCTGAACTAAGTGGACTGAGTATGTGAAACCTTTACGGTTTAATTTTATTTGAGTGATATGACTTTGGACTTGGCACATCATCTCTGAATAATAGCATGCTTCCCATGTTTGTTCTTGTTTATATCTGCTTTGTGATGAAAACGTTAAAAATAAAACAAATGTGCCAGAAGCTGGAAAACCATTTGCATAAAACCTTGTAGCTCATTCTAAATAAGGTCTGATTTTATTGCCAGGCTCCTTCCATGGAAACCAGATGTCACCTGCTTACATTTATGGGATTAGTGACCACTGAAACCATTTATCTCTGATCTTTTCTACCTTTAAACTCACTTTAAATATCTAGTTAAGTGAAGGCAAAAGAGCACAGAGGTATGGAGTGATTTGTTTGCTCATTTCTGTGTAATTTGTTTTACCTTCATTGGGACTTTGCAGCCATCACTTCCTCCTCGCCCTAATTTCCCATAGTCCCCGTCTCCCCATGACCAGACCATGTCATCATCAGTTAAACACAGCGTCTGGGCATCCCCACTTCCACAGGCAACATCAATGACCCTGTGACCCTGCAGTGCATCCACCTGGATAAAAACCATACTCACAGTTAATCAATTTACATGAAATGAGCAGCAATTAGAGAGTTGTAGGAAAGTGAGCAAAGGGGTCACAAACCAGCTTAGGTTTGAGTTGGTCCTCGCTGTCTCCGTGGCCTAGTCTTCCATAACGACCTTTGCCCCAGGTGAAGAGTTCTCCACTGGCTGTGATACAGGCACTGTGTGCACCTCCAGCTGCAATATCCACCACTTCTACTCCCCTCAGGGACTCAATTACACGAGGACGGTCACAGGGGCTGAAGTTAGAAGGAATCCTGGTTACAATAAGAACTCTAACCTTTATCAAACAGAGACAGGAGCTTGTTTTGAAATTAAAGGCAGCTTCCTGCTGATGGCAAAGGTTTTACCTTCTGTTCCCATGGCCCAGTTTTCCATCCTCAGCCTCTCCCCAGGAGTAAACTTCTCCCTCGGAGGAGAGGGCCAGGCAGTGCTTCCCTCCTGAGTTCACAGCCACCTTCCTGATGAAGACGTGTTGGATGGACTCCAGTAAGGTTGGAGTGGACACAGACTCAGTGCCACCAATTCCCAATCTGCCTCCTGCTCCGTATCCAGTTGCATACAGCTGAGGATCAAGATAAAACCTGTTAGCATTACATCATTTATATTTCCTTTGAAGATGACTGACATTCCTAATTATTACTAAAGCTGGATGGATTCTGAATCAAACATGTGCAACGCAGACTGAAGCGAGACCTTTCCATCAGCTGTGACAGCAAACAGAGTCTGTTCTCCACCGATGAGCTGTACAGGCCGCAGTGTGGCGAGAGCTTCAGTCGGTGTGGGTACTTTGACCTTTGCCCCCTCGATGCCTCCCAGCTGCCCTCTGTGGTTGTGGCCCCAGCCATAGATGGTACCGCTCCCTCCAGCAGAGAGAGTCCAGTCATCTGGGCGCCGGTTCATCCACTGAACAAGCTGCTCGTCGTGTTCACGCTTGAACAAGTCGTGACTCTCATGGAGTCCGTTCATGCTCTCGTGGTCTGCCATAAGCTCTCGGATTTTCTTTGTAACCTTTGAAAGAAAGACAACTTGTTAGGGATTTTTTTTGTGTGAAGAAAAGTGAAGGTTGCCACAGAAGGAGCAGCATGGCACCCCTACCTCATCCAGGAAGGCTCGTGGTAGAGAGGTTCTCTTATCAAGGGCCACAGCCACTCTGGATGCAGTGCAGTATCGACGGAACCAGGCCCACTTATGGGTCTCAGCACAGCACGGTAATGTATCAAGCTCGAGGTCACACGCTAGGGCAACCAAGACCTGGAAAACACACCAAATTTAGTCTCAGAGAAACATTCATCTAATTTAATGAGATGAAAAAACTCCTGTTTATTTTTTACTAAGTTGTACCTTGAAGAATGGACTATGAAGCAGCTGCTTGCCTCCCCTGACGATGGGGTCCTCGTACTCATACTGCCTCTGTAGAGCCTCAGGAAGCCCCTTTACAAGAGCAGCCAGAGCGCTGCCTGTAAAACTCTGCAATAATATCAATTATACATTATATTAATGATAATCGCATAGAACTACACACTGGTTCTGCAACCCTTTTAATTATTACATTTAGTCATTTTTATTGTTTAAAACAAGCACATAATTAAGGCACAGTTGTATATGATGTATAAGAATTAAAGTTTGTTGTAGAAATGCGAGTTCAATTAAAGCCTGGCTGGTTCATGAAGGAATGCGTATCCCACACCACCTTTCATGTCAGAGTTTCAAACTAAGATTTTCTTAAGTTACTTTTCAGTCAAATCTGGAAAATAACCATGTATGCTCTCACGTGATCAGTTAACACTTAGAGTAGGTGTTGGAATGACTCTCAGCTACTAACACAGCAAAGTTTAGCTCAGTTTCTGTAAAACTGACCGACTTATCGCCATCTTTGTGTTTGCTAATGCTAATTAGCTGTGATGCCATCTTGATTCAAGTTGAGTCTAAACATTAGTCGGTTGTCGATAAACATCCAATCAAAACTTTTTAGTAAAAAGAAATATGTTATGTGGTTCATGAGGTATTTTTCCAACACAACACACTGAAAAGTTATTTTTCTGGAGGGGGGGGTGCGTATCCAAAATCCTATTTTTTATATTTAATTCCTCTATTTCATAAAAATATACAATAGACATTAGGTTTCATTCAGCTCTTTAACAAGTATGCTTTTTTAAATTTTGATTTGGACTTTTTGTTTTTAACACTTTATTTGTAATTTTCCACAGATCAAACAGACCAATCATATTCCTTTTTTTTTCAACATAACCACAAAAAAACCAATCCCCAAGAAAACAAGGGAAAAAAAACAACAAGTATGTTTAAGGGAAGCTTCACTCACAATGGAGCGAGCCTCGCCTTCAGTGTCTCCCAGCAGCCTGTTGATGTTGATGGACTGGCCGTACTCTGTGGTCAGAAGCTTGCGGAGCCTCTGCAGAGCCCACATCCTGTGTCCAGCAGCTGGACATGAAAAAGCATAAATATTTCACTGAAAAATGGCCTCACATTTCATTAGAACTGGAACGGATGTTTTAAAAAGATTAATCTTTATCTAGGCTCAATTACAGAATACCGTACTGTACCTAGTGCACTTAGCTGAGCACATGCAGCTAGAGAAGCAGCCAGGCGTGGCACAATGCTCCTGTTGGATGCAAAATTGAGCCTGAAGTCTAAAAGACATGTGACCAGGTCCATGGAAGGGCAGGACAGGATACAGCGGTCAGACAGCAAGTCTTTGGGACCTACAAAAAAAACAAACAAGTTGTATACAACAAAGCAAAGAAACTGTTTTTGCACCAATGCAATGGTTTTCTGTGGCATATCAGTAAAATGTTGAACACAACTGGAGTAAACATTTTGTGTTACGCAGCTCACCCGCTGCAGGCATGATGGGGTAGACGGTGAAGCGCCAGCCCCAACCATTAACCGAACCATCACTCGTAAACTTCCATTTGAGCTCATCTCCTGGGATCCTTAACTCACTGGACCAGTCGGACCACTCTCGACCTGAAACGCACACAACAGGAAACCACATGAATTTTTTATTTTAAGTAGGTAAGTTTTATTTTACGACTGAGGCATAGCGTCTCCCTCTCATCACCTGATCTGACGGAGACGATTCTGTTGGCTCCATCCATGATCGTCAGGGGATCATGGCGTCTCTCGGTTGAACACTGTCGATCAAACTCGATCCTCAGACCCTCAGCGCCTACAGGAAAAAAGAGTTGTTGCTGTTTTTCTAAGATTTTTGTCAAACTTGTAAGTGAGCACATTTCTAACTGAAATTTGTGCCGAGTGTTTTTACCTGGGATCTTTACAGTGCCACTGGTTGATGTATCATCAGTGTAAGGATGACTGCTCTCTACAACAACTGGCTGGGAGGACAATCGTCCACTCTGCGAGTCGGTGGCAACGTCCTCCAATTCAGTGACACACAACTCCAACAGCATGTCAGCGACCTGAGCATCACAGAAACAACAATGACAACTGTGAAGACACTGCAGGTCAACACGCATCAGTCTATGAAGGAAAGCAGGAATAGACGTTACCTGTGGGTAAGCTGTTCCCATGCCAGACAGAACAGCAGACAGGACCTCTTTGCCTTTCTCCCCAGAGCGACAAGACACCGCCAGCTTCAGCAGGTCCACCATTACTCGAGTATCATCAGGCACAAGCAAGCTGGTGAACTCATCCAGGTACTGAGGCTCAGGACCAACCACTTTACTCTGGTTCTCAGAGTCCTGACATAATAAACAATGGTGGTAATTTAACGGTTAGACTGAATGGCTCTATGTTAACTATACACACTCCTATGATTACACAAACTAACCTCCTTTGTCTTCGTCATGGTCTCTGCTATGATGCTGGCTGCTCCCGGGTCATCAGTGACTGGGATAAAAGGACGTGAGGAGGCTCCACAGGCAGAAGGAGTCACAGCTGATGATGGCGTGATGGCATCTTCTGATGAGGGAGCCTGTTCACACACAACGCACACACATCAGTCATCTTCCACATAAACAAAGTGCTGCACTACCTTCACAATAACAATGTGCTGTCATTTTAATATTAGTGCTGCTATGAATATCAAATAGTCCATCATATCATTATTTGAAAATTTATGAACAAACATTTGATTTAAAAAGGTAGCAAATTAAAGCTGCTTTAGCACCACAATATATTTCTAGCTATACTATGTTAGAACATTGTTAGAGGCATGAAAAAAAACGTTTTAAGCTCATTTGTTTTCCAAATTTGCCACTGCAGCTTTAATAACTGAAAAATTAAACGTGTTCTAAACTACATGTACAGAAAAAATAATTTAAATTAGTTTTTTGTTGATATTTAAGGTATAGGTGAGGTTTGACCTGCTGCTCTATGGAGAACCACTTGTTCAGGTACAGAATGTGATTATTTTTATGGACTGATTCCCCTAACAAACCAGCTTTTGTTTGTTTGCCAACGTGATTAAATAAACTAGCTGCTTTTCAGTTGTGTTTCCCGAAACAATCTAATAATTATTTGCTGTAGAATTAAACCTTCACCACCCCTGGTGCCGAACTAAAAACGACAAATAACAAAATATCAAAAACAATCGTTTTAAGAACCAGAGAAAAAATGGAGTACGATGTACCTCTCCCTTCTTGTCTTGCCAGGGATTAGGGCTGACCCGTTCCTCAGTTTCAGGAGGGACGGGAGGACACTCTTCATCACTGACACATGATGAAGATGAGGAGTCCAACGGGGGAATAGGTGAGCTGGAGGGACACTCAGCTGGCAGAATCATGCTGGCTGGCATCAGAGCACCGACCACTGCATCCCTGAAACAACACACAGCACATCCTATCAAAGAAGGCTCATGCCTTTATCTCTCCCTGTTTAAGGCTACAGCTGCAGCATGATGTACATGGTATTTAGTTGTCGTCGTTATTTCAATACATTTTCTGTAGTCTCCAGAATAAATGAATGCCTTGTGTTGTTCTTTGTGGAACGAAAGCTCTGACACTCCTGTTTCAGGAAATAGAAGTTAGTCAGGGGGACAGAATTTGGTGTCTTGCTCATTAATATTCATGATATGCAAACATCTTGCCTCTCGACTCTTCTGCTGCCTTCGTTCGCTTTTCTTTCTTGGGTAAAAGATGAAACGTTGATGTTTTATCTCCACAAATAACACAAGCCTGAAGAAGTTCTGCCATGTTGTGGAGTTGCTAATGCTAACGGTTAGCTTCTACTAGCCGAGACACGATCTGCTCTCCTTGCTACAAAATAAACAGTCACAAGACAAGGTCCATGAATGTAAATTTTTCCTGTGACGCAGCAGGGACTGGCCTTTTCTGATCCAATCATTTCCTATCAGTGAAGGAGACCTTTAAGATTTTTAACGGGCAAAGGTTGACATGTTAATCCGATTTTCAATACCTTCTGAAAGGATAAACTGGTATCACAATAAATTTAGAGCCTATAATCATAGTGTTAAAGCTGATGATGATACCTTTCATGTATCGTGAGCCATGTTTCTTTCCTCTTATATACAAAGTAAACTAAATGGTAGAAGTGGATTAAACGGTGAAGACAGCATACCTTGCATACATAATTTGGAGAGCTGACAGTACATGAGACAGAGCTTGTTGTTTGGCAAGGTTTCCATCCAGACTGAGGAGAATCTTTGCCAGCGAGGGTCGATTGGGCTTCACACTACTCTGCCCACTCATCTTGTTGCTTGCTGCTGATGAGTCACTGTCAGACTGGACACCTGTAATGAATAAAATACAAATAAAGACAGCCAAAAAGATTGATCACAAAAACTATAATGGTTTCAACTTTTAGTTTAGGGTCTGCAGTTTGAACTTCCTACTAAGTGAAATACCCCCAACAACAACACATAACTAAATAAATGAGCCGGTCATTAAACATCTTAACACAAAAACTAACAGTAAGTTCCCCATAACAAGCAAACATGTCTATTATGTACATTTGGTATTTAAGCAGATGCTGTAAATTTAGAAGTTTTAATAAAAAAAAGCTAGATTCAACCTCACCCCATTACAAATACCATAACAAGATCAATGGGAAAAAAAATTAATTAAGACCTAATTTGTACAAAAAATAAAGCGTTTAATCGCTTGGTAAATTGAAGCCCTGCTCAGACACCAATTCCCCTAGTGTCCCGTTTTCTTTAGATGAAAGAAAATCTCTCAGACCTTTAAATGCAATGTGAACAAAGAGAGCGTGAGTATGTGCTGCATTTGGTGACACACAAAAAATACCTAAGTATGAGGCTCCAAGAGAGTCTCTGGCCGTCTGAAAAAGGACGGGCTCATGAACCGAGGGTGTGGTCACATCAACGGTAGTCCAGGCTACGCTGTGGGAGGATCCACATGCCACTCGAGTGATCTTCTGTCCTTCAATACCCTGAACCAGGGTGGGTTTCCTGTTCACTGTGGTGGTGCCATTACCCTGCTGCCCGTGGTCATTGTCACCCCATGCAAACACCTTAAAAAGAAACAAGAAAATGGTTTCGGATTTCATTTGAGCAGTTTGTAAGAACATGTTAAAAACAAGATTTATTCATTCAGCATCCAAAGATTTCAACACCTTGAGGAATTGGACTGTGAGATTGGGATGGACTAAAGTGTTACAATTTTATTAAATAATGAGTTGAGAACACCTATCCCAAGTTTCCCAAGTGAGCCTAGGTTTCCAGTTGGCACAACTGCAACATCATGATCAGCCCTCCCACCAGTCAGCCCCTTAGAGGTTTAACTTCTCTGAGGAAAACAGACATGACCCATCTAGCTGTGAAGCTGGTCACTTGCCTAAAAGGTGTCAATAGAAGTTTCCTTAAGGAATTGATAGAATGGGAAAAGTAGCTATATGCATAACATAGTGTTAACATGATTTCATTTATCCAAGTGTAGAGAACAACGTAAATAAGTGTTCAATAAAACAACTCTCACTGAGGGAAGAGCTCTTATTTCCAGCTCCAGTGAAGGTTGAAGCAGCCAGTAAACAGACTGTCTGGTTCTGTGGTGATCATAACAAACCTGTCCTGTGTCTGTCACAGCCAGACAGTGCAGGGCTCCAACAGCAACATGGACTATCTTTTTCCCTCTCAGTCCTTCCACCATCTGGGGCTTTCGCACATGGACATCAGTACCATGGCCCAGTCGGAAATAGTCCCCTTTGCCCCTGTTTGGAAAAATGGAGTTAAGAATGATTGCAAAGCCCGAGAGTGGATGACTTGTGAATTTCACCTGTTTGGAATCTTACCAGGTCCAAACAACTCCAGATTTAGTCAGAGCTAGGGAAAACTGTGCCCCACACTCAATTTGACAGACTCCTTGTCCAGTGAGCCTGTCTATGTTCTGCGGTATGTTGCATCCCTCGCTTCCTCCACGGCCAAGCTTTCCAAAATCCCCATCACCCCAGGAGAACACCAACCCTAAAAAAAAATAACATGAAAACTCCTTTAAACTCAAAAACACTCAAAGGAAACATTCAAAATCTGTTTTACATATTTCATATAAGAGCCTGTAGGGAATTACCTTCATCAGTGAGAGCTAGAGTTTGGGCGTCCCGGCTTCCACAAGCCACCTGAATAACTCTGTGGCCCAGAAGCACTTTAACCTGGATGGCAGATTATTCAGACACAATCAAATCAAAAATCATCCACTGACCGTTAAAATACAGCATACATGTAAACTAGGATTTGCAAAAAACTCAATTTATATATAAATTGTAAAGTCATTAGATGTTAGAACAGCTGCTGATTATAGGAGATCTATAAGGCTAAAAGTTCTGGAGCAAGTAAAATGAAAACGTCAGAGCAGTTTGTTCCTGTCTGATTTTAAATAAACAAAGAGTCTGCCTTTAAAGAGTAAATAAAAGGGTGAGGTGAATTCATGTACATACCAGTTTGGGTCTGAGCTGAGTAGTGTTGTCCCCATGTCCGAGGCGACCATATTCACCTAAACCCCAGCTGTAGAGCTCCCCACTGGAGGTGATGGCTGCACTGTGAGAGCTCCCACAGGCAATGTCCCGGATACGTTTACTCTTCAGAGCCTCAATCAGCCGCGGCTTATCGCAGTTCCTGAAGGCAAAATCAGAAGTATCCTCAGCTTTACTAATCCTTAAACTGCTGTGCAGCACACTTCAACAAAAGTCTTGTATAGAAAACCTTTATTAAAGGTGTGAATTAGAAAATCACTCACACTCAAAACAAATTAAAACTATACCATGCTGTAAAATGTTGATGTTCTTTTGCCAACTCACATTCTACTAAAGTGCCCCAGTTTGCCGTCGTCTCCTTCACCCCAGGAAAACACCTTCCCATCCACAGTCAGGGCCATAGCGTGGCGTCCCCCAGAATGCACCGCCACTTTCTTCACCACGTAGTTACTTAGTGCAGTGATCTGACGGGGGATCGGGATGGTCCCACTAGAGAGGCCCAGACCTAACCTGCCATTTGTAGCCTCTCCACAAGCATAAATCTTCCCTTCCACCGTCACTTTAAAATAAGTCACCAGTCACAACCAAAACATGTGAAAGAACTTTGATTTTGTTTATGTATAAAATCTCTTAAATTACCTGCAAACAGACTTTTGGAACCACCAGCCACTTGCACCACATTGAGTGCAGAAAGTGTTTCAGAGAACGAAGGAACTTTGATCTGTGAAAAGAAAATGCACAAAAAAGTTTGGAAAATGTAGCTGCTGTCAAAGTTCACCTGAGGTTACATGTGCCTCCTGCTGCTGAATGTTTTCCACACTAGTGAGGTGTGGAAAATTAGAGGAATATTTGAGGAAATATTTAAAGGTGTGGAACACTCATTTAATCAATACAAGTAGAGATTGACCGATATTGTGTTTTCTATTGCAGATACTGATTGGCTAACAGCAACATGACTCTACCGCTGACTCTGTTTGCTCTGCAACATTGATGTTTTATCTCCACAAACACCACAAGCCTGGAGGAGTTCTACTGTGTTGTAGAGTTGCTAATGCTAACGGTTAGCTTCTACTAGTCAAGACGTTCTCTGCTGTTTCCTGGACGCTAAACCAACAACCTTCCCCGTTGTGAGTCAAGATGGGTGAGTCCATGAATGTTAAGTGACAGTGTGACGTAGATCTGTCAGGATTTTCAAATCCTAGCGTTTCACCATCTATTATCTATCAGAAGCTAATGCAGGAAATAGGTGTAGGAGACTATTTTCATGTTCAGCCTGCATGAAAAACACCGATTATAATCAGAAATAATCATTAAAAAATGTTTTTTCAGTGTTCCACAACTTTAATGTGTGTGTAATAAAAGTGCATAAATATTTGACATACTTTAAATAAAAATAAACCTCCACCAGTTTTAGAACAGGATACAGAGAGATAAATGTTCCCTAACTCTCTAGATTTAATTTGATTTATTGTTGGATTATCTGATAATTAAGACCTTAGAGCCTTTGAGTCCTCCCAGCTGGTCTTTGTCATTCAGACCCCACACGAACACTTTGGTCCTGATGGCAGCTGCTGATTCCAACCCTGGAGGCTTCTTCCGAGCAAGACTGGAAAGAAAAGAAAAATGTACAAAAGGTCAACAGTCGTAAATTAGTATTTCAAATCAGAAAATTATTTTATCTTTTTTATGAACATACATCAACCACATTTAACTCTGAACTTTTATCACAAGAATCTGCAAGTCTGAAAAGCATCTGCTTGAATAAGATCAAAACTGAACGTTTTAGCATTTAAACATGTAATCCTTCAGCAGTCTAACCTCCCAGCTGTAGATTTCTCCTCATCCTCTTCTTCATTGTCAGAGGCCAGAAAGGGGACAGTTGCCAAGTCTTCATCCTCTGCTCTGATGCGTCCCACAATACGAAGTCCGTGAATCTTACAGTCGATTCCGGAGCTGCGACACTGCTTGATGGCAATCTCAATGTATCGATGAAACTGAGAAGAAGATATCCACAAAATTATTAAATGTCAAAAGCTAACAGCTAATAATTTTGGGTTAAACTCAAGACTCACTGACCTCAGTACAGTCAGTAAGGAGAGGGACCGTCGTGTCTGTGGGATTGATGTTAATCGTCTTCAGCTCAATTAAGTTGTTCAAAGAGCTTCCACCTGTTTTAAAAAACAAACATAATAATAATAATAATAATAATAATAATAATAATAATAATAATAATAATAATAATAATTCTTGTTTATGGGTGTAAATCAACAGATAAAAATTTAAAATTTCTTAAAATAGATGTCAAGTCAATTTAAGTGTAACTTCTTAGTTTGTATTTTCCACAAAATCCCAGCATTTTGATTCAGAGCAAATTAAGTACAAGAAAAAACAAATTAAGTGTAACAATAAATCCAGTTAAACTCACCTGACACGACAACAAGCGAGGGCATGTAGCTGCTGTCTGCTGGGTCAACGATCATCTTCAGCCTGTGCACGAGAACATCTGGGAAAAGCTCGAGACGAATCCAGTGCTGCCAAGAAAACCACAGAAAATCCTGTCAGCTGATGCATCACGCTGCATTGAACCAGGTTAAAAGTCCATTAGAATATGCAAATTCCATTTTCCACCTTTCCCTGTGAGCCTGAGGACTGCCAGCATTGATCACTGCAGTCAATGAGGCGTGACGCCTGGTTAACGGAGGACGAGACACTGAGGCTCTTCACAGCACGAGACCAATCATCGATCAGCATCCCACGCTGGTTGTTATGATGCTTTTTCAGCTGTTTGCCTGAACGGCCACAAAAGGCTGGAGACTGGCCTGGTGGCAGAGAAGGTAAACAATAGGTTTATATCCATATTAACACTCAGACGCAGACTGTGGTTGTGAACAAAGGACTAACCGGGCTCGTTAATTCGGCCGAAGGAATGTCTGGTGTTGTGTTTTCGTGTCTTGAAGCAGTTTTCACAAAAGTCAAAGTCATCACAGTTTTTGCACTTGAATCGAGGGCCATTAATAGGGAACATCTGACAGCCATCACACCTGTGGATGACACCGATTTTACATTTTAATGACATATATAATCACAAGAGCCACTGTGGAGACAGGGAAATGTTAGCATGTATTACCTCACTCCAGGATGAACACTTGGTACCAGTTCCATCTCAGACAACAAACCAGTCCAGTGAGACTGCTGCGGGAAGTCTACGATCACATCCTTCCCATTGGCGCTGAAAGCTTGGAACAGCAAACAGAAGATTTTGTTAAAACAACTCAGGAGTGATCAAGTCAAGAATAAATAAAGAAGATAAAACTTGTTTTAAATCCTAGATTTTTGGGTTTACCTTTCACTACCCCAACACTCCTGTGAGTGACGGAGCCCCACTTGTATTTTGGTGTTGTGACTGCAGGCTTTACTCTCACTTTGTCACCAATCTTTATATGAGAAGGAGAACTTTGTGGTGGGAATCCTGAAAGCGTAGGGAAAAAACATGCCCATTTCAATCACCCATTTACTTCTTTATATTATTCCCAACTTCTTATCACATGGAGAACCCCAACACATACCAATTAGCTCAATGTGGATGTAGCGAACCCAGTAAGTTCCTCCCTTCTGCTGCCAGTCACACTGCACGTTTAAGTCATGAAGTCCATCTCTGTCCAGCTTAATCACTTTCCCGACATCTCCGTCATACACTTCCTCATACGTTCTGCAGCACTTCACCATCATCCCCACCTGCAGAGAACACTTGATCTCATCTAACATCTCCTTAATGCAATTCTGAAGCTATTTTAAAACCTGGTGCTTTTACCTGAATGTTCTCTCTCACATACACGGCGTAATCATCATTGCTTTGGAAATCTGATCTCTTCTTAAATGTCTGACTCTCCGTCACCACAGCTCCTTGCGGCTAATGGAACATACAAAACAGATAAATACATTCATTAATCAGGTCGGGGTGAGAATTTGACAGGTTGTAGGAGATTTAGCTATATTGTGAGTTGTGCAAAAAGAAAAAGCAAGAGAATGCACCACGATAAATGTTGGCTCTGCTTCCTCCAGTTCCTCCAGCACCTCCTCATCAGAGTATTCATCGGACACGGTGTCAGCATCTGATAGCTCAGAGAAGTGAATGTCTGGATGGTCGAGCAGCCAGCTCACCAGAGCTTCAACACCTGATGCAGAAGCTCAGTCACTCTCCAGGGGAACATTTCAAAGCAACAAACAATTCTACACTATGATGTGAAACCATACCTGGGATGCCAGAGGCGCTGCCTGTGGTCCCAGACAGCGACTTCAAGGCAAACTCTATGTTTTTCCTTGGGAAGCCCATTTCCATGAGCTGGAGGACTATGGGTAAAGGAGGTACTGGGGAGGTCTTCTGTTTCTTCTGTTTGGGTGGTTTCACATGCTGTATAGTGACAGGTGTGGTGGCCTCACTGGAGCTGCTCTCCTCAAACAGAGGGGAGGATGGGTGGGCAGATTCCACAGCCAGGTACTGACACACTGCCAGAGCTGCTGCCTAAAAAACACACAGCAACAGAAATACATTAAAGAAGTTAAACTTATTGTACAACATCAGATAGGTGAAGCTTTCCTGCTAACAATGACCAAACACCAGCTTTCTGATGTGAGGTCTACTTGTGTACCTCCAACTCCTGCCTGTCAAAGATAGCTTTGATGGGAGATGGTTGAGTGGCAGCAGAGAGCAGCTGCTGCAGGAGGATCAGCGGAGGCAGCGGACCTTCAGGAGACAAGTCACCCACATCAGGAGATGACGCCACTGGATCATCTACACAACGAGACAGACATATGTGCTCAATCTGAATAAAATCTATTACTTTTCACTACGGTAGATAAAAGCAGCATGGTCTCAACTCTGAACAGCACACTGTTAGCATTCAGCTATATTTATTATTAAGAAAAGCCTTCATAAGTGTAAATTGAATTATGTTTTTACTGTTTTGCTGCAGCCACTTTAACATCATAATTATTTTTTTGTGAAATTCAAGCAATTTATGTAAACTAAACATGTTTTACTGCAAGTAAGAATAAACAACATATGCAAAAATCATTAGGTAAAACAGAACAGAGTCCATATTGGGTTCTTTATATTAGGTTTTTTTAATCTTGAGAAAAGCAGCTCTGATCTTACCACTGGGGTTGGGTCCGATGTCAACAACGGCTGGCTGGGAGAGGATCTGCCTGAGTTTGTCCTGATGAGACAGCAGTGCACGGCCTGCCTTAAAAATGTAAAGCCTCAGCTGCTGGCATCGCAATAAATGGATGTCCACCTGGTCGGCTGGAAACACAAAGAATATAACTGAATAAACTAGTCTTTTTTCACTCAAATTAAATCAACAAATCTTTTAAGGTATTAAACTATTAGCTTATGTTTCTTTGGGAAAAGGAATGAGAAAAGATTAAAAAAACACATTTTACACTAAAAGAACATAGGTATTAAGTTTGTTTTCTCCTTATTTCTTACATATTAGACCAAATCTATAAAATTCATCTCATGTTCTGCACCTGTGAGTCCTCGGCTGAGAGATTTCTTCATGCGCTGTTTCTCCAGTTTGCTCCCAGCCAGACTGACCAACTGGGCCCAAACTGCCAGCATGGGCTCATTGAGCGGCAGGTTCTGCACACTGAAGAAGACACCAGGCAGCTATGGGGAAATAAAAACATCAACTCAGTTTGACTATGACGTTGTAGATGTAGATGCAAACATCTGACTATTCTCATACCGGTTTGAGATGGCTGAGTAAGCAAACCCTGCAGATTCTCATCTCATGGAACTGAACGGTGATGCGTCCCTTTGGGGTAATGCGAGTGACCGTCCCCTCTCCATATTCCTCATGAATGACCTGCCCCCCCAGCCTTAGGCGACCATCAATCCCTCCGATCACTGCCAGCACTGCCATAAGGCTGCAGACTCTGGGGCCCTCAGAATCAGGAAAATACTCTTCCAACATGCACTGAAACAAATATGCAGAAAAAGAGAGAAACATCCACAGGAAGCACTTTTTAGTACTGATTTGTTCGATAAAGTCATAAAACCACTATTCTGAGTTAAAAAAAAATTTAACACAGCAAATAAAACCATGACAGAGCAGCAAATCTTACAGCTTCAGACTGGCACCCTGCCATAATGTCTCCAATGGAGCTGAGCTGAGTGTTGATGTAATCATTTATCAGGCTGTTCCACTGGTTGAGGGAGTGCAGAGTACGAAGAACAGCCACGATCTCCTCTGCCAGCGTGCTGCTGTGAGTGGCTGTCAGAGAGGCCTGTGGACGGGACTTCTTTCTTCGCATGGAACCTTCTGCAGAGACAATTAGTTGTTTATGTATACACGCTACTATCAAAATGTAAGGATGACTGCTGCAGGGCTGATCGATGCCAGCACCTCGAAGAAGTGGCAGGTCTGATGAGCAGGTGCTTAACAAGCTTCCTAAGAAGTGAAATAACTTCTCCACCAGAAACTTCATGTCCTGAGAGCGCTCCGTCTTGTCCCATGAAGGAAGGACTGCCTGCAGGAGACGTAGCGCTAGGATCTAAAAACACAGTAAGACGAGAGATGAAAGCTCATACTGTTATAGTGTTTCATGCACACTAGTGTTTAAAAGAAGCATGTTTTGCTACTGGCAAGTTTATTCTCAAATTCTTGCATTTTTATTGCCTGCATTTTGGTCATTTATTGGTCATATCAAAGCTGCTATAACAAATTAGCTACAAATCAGCTGCTACCACTTCAACTTTAGGACAAACTACCAGAGTCCCAAAAAGAAAAACACCATCTGAAGTCACGGACAACAAAAGATGTTTGGACCTAGAAAATGGTGACTGTTGTTTAGCGCTATCTCGTTTCATCCAGAAGATACCCAAGGGGAGGGGTGAGTGTTTCGTAAATGTTATTGTTTACATTCGGGTAATAGCGCACATGCGCACAACACTGGAGGGCAAAAAGAGCCTCTGTAGCCGCTATCCAGAACTGTGTTTCTGCGACTTAAGCTAATAAAATAAAACCTAGGGATTTAAATATTACTACTTTAGATCATCTAACACATCTTTGTGCAGATGATCAAAAAAGAAGCATCTCAAAGCTAACGATGTTTAGCACAAAGCTTCCAGATTCATTTGAAATAGCTAACGAGCTGTGGGGATGACAGTCCTCAGAACTGGCCGCTAGTTCAGTATGGGGATAGCTACAATTATTTGATTAACACGCCTTGATTTTACACAGTTGAAGCGACAAATGTGTAACCGAATCTCTTCTGCGTTGAGCGGGTTAATGTTGAAGGATCGCTGTGACATGGTTGGTCTTTGGAGATGAACAGATGCTCCATTTATTCTGACGAGCAACATAAACAGAAACACGAAACGAATGACATTAACGGCTGCCTGCTCCAATTACACAACACACTTTGTGTTATTATTGTAACCATTACCGCGGGTCACACAGAACTACACACCACACCGGCTTTGACAGTTTCACACCATTTCTCAGGACTGATCTGCAGCAGCAGCTCGTCTCGCTGCAACCTTTGCTTCTGGTGCTTCTCCTCCACTGCAGCCGTGCATAATTACATAAAAAAGCAGACAAGCCATTAGATGGTTATAACTTGTTAATGTCTGGACATGTGGGGCAGATACTTTACTTTTTTATTCTGTCATGGGACTCTGGCTTTGACAAACTATTCATGGTTGTTAAACATTGCCTTTGGCCTATTTTATCAGCTGGAAACCTGTAAAACTTTACGTTAATGTCTTTCTTTTGTCTATTTATGCAGCCTACAGCGCTGCATGTGTTAACCATACTGATAGATTTTATTTTGCTGCTATTTAGCACAATTTATTGACAACTGACAGATAATAACAATGATGGTCAACGAGGTTGTGCCGTCTTCTTGCCCTCCAGCCAGAGGCGGGGGCTTGGGCGCGTGACATCACGTGTCAAGGGGTCTATACGTAACTTTGTCTCAGAATCAGAAAGACTTTATTTATCCCCTAGGGGCAATTTTCACCTGTTTGTTTCAGCAAGTACTTTGAAGAACAATGTTTTCCTTTCCTCATCTACTTTGCATATCTTGACACCAATTTCTGGCACAATTCATGTAACTATTTTAAACCTACTTGTCTCTGCAGAGTAATGGCATTGAAGGACTGGTGTCCCTCTACAATTCTGAGAAGCAGACTGATCCAAGCAGAGGTGCTGAGAGTGCTGCACATCTGTGGCATGAGAGCAATGCTGCGAATGAAGCCCAGAGTACACCAGTTCCTGTGCTGCTCCCGAGACACCAATCTGTGGGAGTGACAGCCTGAACCCAAAGAGTAGTCAAGTTAAAATGAAGCCCAAACTGATCTCTTGCAAAAGAAAAGACTCTGAAATCATAAAAGGGTTCAGTTACTTGACTTGTCGTTAACACCACTTTCCACAAGCATCCTCAGTAGCCCACACAGAGTCCGTAAAGCATCTGTTTGCAGAACCTCAGCGTAGATCCCAGCTGATAAGGCGAGAGTCTTCAACAGATTGACTGTGCTGGTTAGCATCATTGCTGTTGGATGGCTGCTTTTCTCAATCAGCTCTCCTTCTTTAAAATGAAAAAAGAAAAGGAAAATACAGTTTACATGATCTAGTTTTTTATTCCATGTACCTGCAGTGAATTCTAACTAACCTGTGTCATCCTCAGTGTCTGATTCCTCGGCGGTGGGCTGGGCAGCTGGAGGCGGGTCTGCAAGTTTCAGGTCATATTTGCCCTCTTTGCCCATCCTGTACGAGTTAGTACTGCTCGTGTCCCACTGAACTCGGATCCATCCATCCTCACCTAGCTCTCCAATGACCCGGCCCAGACCTGGTGCTGGACCATCCTGGGAACATGCACAAGGTTAAATACTTCACACTGGAGCTCTTTAAATCATTCCAAAGCAATATGCAGGGTGATCTGACTGTGCTTGAGTATATCACGGGGATGACTCTTTGCTACCATTGCACCAAAGAGCTCAATGTCTGTAAAACTGACAGAGGTATAACAATTTTATTGCTAATGTTAAACAGCTACGACAGCTGCCTTGAAAGGAGTTGAAACCAAAAGTTAATTATTAGATGTACATCCACTGATTACTGTCTGTGGGTTTCAGATGCTCATTTTTGCTAAATCTTTAGGCAAATAAACACACAAACATATGCAAAAATCTTATAGCCCACCATTTCTCTTTTGACAGTAGTTGATAAAAATTCCAGGATAGAATTGATTCAGGTACCTGATCTCCCCATTTCCAATCAACTCCCCTCATGACTCTGGTGCCAATCTTCATCATGGAAGCTAGTTCTGGGCCTGAAGCAGGTAAGGGAGCGGGGGCTGCCTCCTTCCTAGATTCTTCCAGTACTGTGGCTGAGCCTCCATGTGTACATAAACTGAGGTCTTCTTCACTGCTGTCTGTGCTGGGTCCTAGAAACATGCACAACATAAACATGGAGCCACACCCTTCGGACTTGGTTCTGTGAAGCCGGCATGTCTGTGACAAGACAGCACTCACCTATGAGCTTGAGTATACTCTGTGTGAGGGCCAACAGGCCAGAATTTAGTAACAGACTGAGGCTGTTAGACCCGTGTTTGAGAGACAGCATATGTATCATGGACAGAAGGAAGCGGGCCTGTGGAATGGTGCCAAGGCTTGGTCCTGCTGGGTTCTCATTGGTGATGGTCTGCAAGGGGACAGGCTGCACACCTGGTTGAAAGAATAGGCAATGTAGTTTGAGATTATTCATATTTTTAATTAACTGTTTACACACTTGTGCCAGTTTACCCTGAACTAGCCACAAGATGGAGGATATTTTCCCACCACTCACCCAGCTCTTTAAACCGAGCGCTGGCCTCAAGCAGGATGTTGCGAACATTCTGGATAGCCCAAGAATACAACTTCCCAAATGTCACTTCCAAAAGCATACGATTGAAGGGAGGGATCAGGTCTACATCTTTCAGGCAGTCAGATAACGGCTCTCTGAAAAGCAAAGTTAAACATTTAAGGTTTAATATTTCTATAACAAACTGCAGTTAAAATAGGAATCCTCATAGACCCTTACCCAATGTTGGTCCCTTCAGGTATGACTCTTTGCCAGCCACAGAGCATTGAATACTGCACAGATGGCAGCAGGAAGCTTTTGGAGGCCAACTTTAGCATGGTGTCAATTCCCTCGAGCCTCACTTCCGCTCTTTCAAGCTGATATTAAACAGAGTTAGTGTGTTATGTTCACATTTCTGAATAAAAACCCTATTCCCTCTCACATTAACAAGCATAGCATTGATCTCACCTGCTTAAGAAGACACTTCCTCATTTTTTCCACATCAAGTGGTTCCTCTTTCAGTGCAAACTCCACGATGGTGCCCATGAGGCTAGACTGAGAAAAGAGGCCTTGAACGCTGTGTTTACGCCACCGGTACCTCTGGACATTTGCCACAGTGTTTAAAAGTGGCTGCCACTTGTCCTGCTGAAGAACAATAACATCATTTTACTTAGATATATACTGATTGATGATGGATGCAGGGAAGACAACATTTATTTATGAATTCAGTCAAATAAACCTGGATGTTTTTTTGAAGGTGATCCACAGCTACATGTTTAATGGATTTTTTCTCATAAATCCCACTATAACCAAACCTAGTTAATGCACCTTAGATGTCTTGGCAGTGGGTGATTTCCTATCAGAAGGAGCGGGGCTGATGTGAACATTATGTTCTTCTTCGTTGGTCCCCTCATTCTCCAGCTTTGGCTCTTCAATCTCAGCAGACTCTGACTTCTTGAGCACTACAAGAGGGGAAAATGAAATGTAACGATACATATACATGAAAATAACGTTCCAAATAATAGCAGTTCTAAAAGTATCCTACCTCTTTTTTTCCTTCGGTCCCGGATGAGTTTCTGAGTGATCCTCCTCCAACGTGGCTGAGAACTCAGGAGTTTGAGTTTGGACACAATTGATAGGTCATTGCTCACAGCTGGACGCAGTTCATTAAACAGAAAGCGCAGGCGCTCGATAACAGGGGCACACACTTCCTTATAGGAGCGGCCTTGTTCCTGATGGGTCTAAAAGGAAACACAGCAGAAGCAGCTTTAACAACTCGGTTCTTGATTTTAGATCTGAAATCAACTTTTTATTTCCCACTGAGGTCAGGTGAGGTCGTTTTTACTCACCTTGATTAAAGAACATTTTGCCTGGTAGACCATGCGACAAACGTCAATCACAGATTTAGGGAGGGACCGCTGCTTTCCTTGGTCCACACCCAAGGCACACTGACTGACAAGTGAAAGCGCTACGTGACCTGGAGGAGAAGAGAATTAATATTTCAGCAAAACACTCCATTTTCATAGTTTGGTTAGAATAAACTTGATCATAATTCCTTTCCAAATGATCAGACTAAGTCTAGCTGCTAGGTTACCAAGATCTTGGTGTTTTAGGAGACAGCACAGCAGCAGGCGACCAACTTCCTCCACTGGGTGTTCTGGTGGGAAGGTGATGGGTGTAATGAGGTGGTACTGCTTACAGCAACGCTCTATTTGGCATAGGAAGTCCTAGAATGTCACAAAAAAGCAAAACAGATAAAGATTCACTGGACAGATTCATGTGTGTTAACTAGACTGTTTAGGAACCTATGTCTTGATTGTACCTTCACAGTGTGGTCCTGAGTGTTGTTGTCAGCAATGGCCTGCAGAAAAGGCTGTGCGTGGTCACTGAGGGTGATCCTGCGAGAGTAAAGTTTGGCCTTATCAGGAGTAGATGTACCAAGGGAGCTGCAGTGGTCTTCATCTTTCTCTTCATTATAGTTGTAGTGGATCTGACTGGTCTGAAGGCCACCAGAGAATATAGAGGACTGGAGCCATTCTGTGCAGAAAGAAGATAAAAATCGATTGAATACATAAAGTTCCGGAATGTGACATTCACGCTTTGTTATGTATTGTTGTTTCTAAATCTTTCAACCCACTGGCACATTCAATCTCCATGGGGGACAATGGAGTGCTCTTGGCAAGGTAGGAGGCATGAAGGCCCAGAAGCAGCCCCAAGTTCCTCTCCGTGTCAATAAGCGGAGAGGACAAACTGCTGAGATCGGGAGTGGTGACAGTCTCCTGGTTAGGCTGTAAGTAGAAAACATCAAAATATCAAAATGGAAACCAACTAAAAAGGAAGAGTCTGAACAGCAGAATGTGTGAGGAGATGTTTATTACCTCCATGTACTGGCCAACACAGAAAGCCTGCATAGATTCCCTCGTGTCTTCAAACTGTAGGGCAGCTTCTAAAGCAACCACAGGGTCCTCTCCTGCAAACTGAGCTATAAAAGGAGAAAAACAAACATTAGAATGACATAAATCCGATTAAAATATAGGGTTGGTTTTGTTCTGTAACAACACTTTTCAATTTTAACTATTTTTAACCATACCCAAGATGCTGTTCCCCGATAGAGACTGGGACTGGGCCTGGAAGTCTTTTATGTCATACACCTTTCCATCGATTACGGTCCAGAAGCCGCCATCTTTGTTATGATTCTCCAGGTCAGCTTTGCGGATAAGTGAAACTTCTTCATTGTTTTTGGAACTTTGCCCTGTGAAGAAAGAACCTGCTAACACAGAAGGAAAGTTCTTCACTTTCATAACTAAAATCCTGTTCAAAAAAGAAAATCTATTATTCATAATTTATTTATAATCTTAAATCTAATCAATCTGCCTATAAGAGTTGCAGATGGTGTTATACCCATAATGCCTGGCCAGGCCAAATCTTCATGATCATCCCTCTCATATCCCGGGGCCAAATGGTTGAAACGATCCAAGTGCTCCAGGAGTCCAGCCAGCAGAGGGATAGAACCAGTCTCTTGCATCAGATCAGCATCAATGGTGAGAAGGAGAACGATGGACACCACCAGTTCAGGCAGAAGCACTCCTAATAAACAAGATAACAAGACCAATGACTGCCTCACAAGATCCTTAAACATATACAGGTTATGCTGCAATAACAATAAAGACAGAGACAGAATCTACCTGTGAGATCTCCTTCAATAACACGAGAAACTTCAGCAAAATGTCTGCGACCAGTGGAGGCAATGCTTGTTGCCACAGGGAGAATATCTCCAATGTGAGTACACAGCAGGGCGATGTACTTTTTCAACAAGGAGCCAACACCCAGAAGCTCAGGATCTGCAGACAAAACAAAGACTGAGAAACAAATCTGATCAAGAAAAGTCCGAACTGAACCAGGTGACTTACCATATCCGTTGACGTCCTCTGTGCTGTTGACACCCAGGTATAACTTGCTGACCAGCAGCCTTTGGAAGCGCAAGAGCAGATCCAGAGAAGCAGACCGCTCCTTGCTGACATGTTCTGCCTCTAAATAGTTTGAAATGCGGTGAGCAACATCCTTCAGCCTAGCGATGGTCTGAGACGCGATGTTTCTGTAGAATTTAACACATTAATCTCTAAGTAAATCCTGATTAACTGTGATGAATTGGGTGTTTTGGTTTATGCCGTAAGCAGGTACCTTAAGAGCTGTTGTACAAGCTGGACTAAGGGCAGGCTTTGCTTCCCTGTGGACTCGTAAATGCCTGTGTTGATGAGGTCTTTGTCCAGCATGGTGCGACAGCGGTGCATGGTGGATGCATTAGCTTCCTGCTCATCAATCTCCTTCTCTTTTTGTGCTGCCTCCTTGGCTTCAATATCCTGTCATTAAATGACCAGAAACCAGAAATAAAAAGGAAGAAGACTGAACTAAATTCCTGTAACTTTTTTTGGAGTGTTTGTTACTTTAGATGTACTTTAGATTTAATCATGTGCAGCATCCATACAACAGCGATTATGAACACCAAAAACCAACAAAACTATCCTCTATGATAGACAAAATCAATTCAGATTAAGAATTTTACTGTTAGGCCTGTCCTTTACATCAAACATGCACAGTGGTGGTGATGGCAGATTACAAGGCATAAACAATATTGTAACGTTCTACTAATGACCGAATGCCTCAGATGCTACAGTTCTTGTTTCTTTATTGAACTTATCAGGTTCCAGCAGCCGTAGGTGCTTTACCAAAAGAAAAAAAATGCTGAAAAAAATAAACGTTCTTGTACTCGCTTTCACTCTACCCAGTCAAGCCTTTGTTGTCATGACAACTAACCGATGGACGACTCCACAAGTCACAGTCACAAGAACACAGGTTTTGTTAGAGTGTATCAGAAACATCCAACACTGTAAAGCACCTAACATGTCTTGAACACAAAGAAAGAAAACATTCTGTCCATTACAATGTTCTAAGCGCTAGCCATTAATGTAGCATTTGTTGTTACTCAAAACTTTGTTACCTTGGGTTCCCATAACAACTACTCCCTTTCTAAAATTACACAGAAAATGGAACATTATTGCAATTGAATGAATATCCATCGAGATATACGGTGTGTGTAACACACAAATGACCATCAGCCTCGTTATGGTGGCAGGTGATAACAGAAACTTTCCTCCTCCAATGATGCTGCAACATCAAATCAGTCTTCCCCCCTAATCTTGAAGCCAAAAAAGTTAAAGAAACTAAGTTTTTGGAAGAAATATTGAACCCTGAAAGTTTGAATCTGAAGCTGAAGTTGGTTTAAGTTCTATCACATCTTTATCAGAGCTGTGTTGCTTCAACACAACAACAAAAAAGCAAAAGTTAATCATGTGTGAAAAAGGACCGTGTGATGTCTCACTGACCTGAATCTCAGCAGTGATGGCTGCATTGAGTGCAGATTCTAACCCTCCATCAGCCATTAAGCTGCTCACCAACAGGTCGATCATGAAGCGTCGTCCAGGACTCACGCTCATCTCATTTCCAGAGGCTGAAAAAAAATATTAGTAAAACCTCTAATTTGGTCTAAATTCTCCTGAAATGGTATTAGATCAGTGATTGTTGATGACTGTGCTTTATCTGTGCCTGCTGAAGCTCTGGTTTGCACTCACCAGCATTAGGCAGCAGTGAGGACAGTGCCCTGGCTCTTTCCTCCGCTGTGGGCAGCAGCACTGACCAGCCACTCTGCAGAACAGCTTGAGCAGCAGCTTGCACAGTGTTGAGCACACCAGCATTGCTAGCCAGCACTACCACAGTTTGTTTGAGGTTGTTCAGCAGCACACTGCCAAGCCCCAGACCCAGCTCCTCTGGATCAACCTGGTTACTGATGGCTGCATGGAGCTGTGGAGACGTAAGGAGGACTCAATGCTAATGCTAACAGTGATCTATGTGTTAAATCTCAGCAGAAAGTATTTAGGAAAACACAAAAATATGTTGATTTAAAATCAAAAGCAACCTGCAAATATTCATGACTGGAGCTCAAATAATCTAGATAAGATTAAGAGATTAGCTGATCAGACATTTTAAATATTCCCTCTAATCTGCTTTTCTGACTTAGAACATTCCAAGCAAACAAACTTACCAAATTTACTATAATCAGGTTTGTTAACAATGTTTCCTACCTGGAGCCTGAGCAGGTTCAGTGTGGCGACTACCATACACTCCTTCTCCTGAGGGGGAGGCCAATCAGAGCTGCCATCCATGCCCTCGCTAACCTGCCGTAGGAGCAGGTCCAGCTGCTCAAAGGTCATGGAGCAAACATCCACCACAAAGGGCACACGCTGCCCAACAGACCACTCTGAGCAAGAGGACCAGGCAAAGCTCTGAAAATACATTCAGAAAGAGTCAAACCTGGTTTCAATCATTATGGGGACACTTAAAAACAAAGTGCAGTGGTTGCCTTACTTGTCCTGGACCACAAGAGATCCCCACTATGTGCTTGGAGTTAAGCCCTGGGAGTGCCTTGGGTTGTTTCTTGTTAGAGAAAAGAGTATCAAAGTGTTGTAGTTTATCATTGCTGCCCCAGCTGTGAACTTCACCATCATCTGTGAGGGCTAGACAATGTGTGGATCCAACAGCAACATCCACCACTTTCTTTCCTGTTCAGAAACATACATATCAAACATTTTCATCCTCTTATTCCCTGGAACCCCTTTTTTCTAGTCCACCCACCTTGCAGACTGTCAAGCAGCTTTGGATAGCGGACATGTTCATCTGAGCCATGACCAAGACGCTGATTGTCTCCTTTACCCCAGGTGTACACTTGGCCATCTTTAGTGAGGGCTACTGAAAACTGACTGCCACAGCAGACCTTCACTATATCCAGGTCCTGCAACTTCTCCACCAGCTTGGGTGTCTTGCATCCATCACTGCCTCCTCGGCCCAGTTTACCATAATCTCCATCTCCCCAGGACCAAACCTGGCCTGTGGAAACAAAGAAACAAATGTCATTAATCACCATTCAGTCTGGATTATCAAAAAAAAAAAATGTATCCCAACCGTTTTCAGTCACAGCAAGTGTTTGGGCATCTCCACTTCCACACGCTACATCCATCACCTTATGTCCTTTCAGAGCCGTCACCAGCATGGGTGTAGTCTGGTCCTCGCTAGAGCCTAGAGAAACAAAAATAATGCTCATTTTAGATAACAATATAGAAAATGCGTGTCATTATTTAGGTAGAGGGAACATAAAGCAACTTTAGTTCATGTAGACCTCACCATGACCCAGTCGACCATAGTTCCCTCTGCCCCACGTGTAGAGCTCGCCATCAGCTGTGATCACAGCGCTGTATGTGCTCCCACAAGCTATGTGCACCACATGCTTTCCATTCTGTTTCCCACTGAAGGATGCAATCATTGTGGGCTCTTCAAGGTAACTGAAATTACACAGAAATTAAATTCAGACATGTAAAAGGACCAAAACAGAAAGACTGTTCTGATTAGATTAAAAAACTATTGCATATATCTTTAGTTCTACTCAAATTAGTCATTCCTTCCAACATTAATAAACGTCATATGACCGCAGAATTTACTCTCTATTGACAATACAACAATGTTGATGTTTAAAGGTAAACAATCATCAAATAGAAGTTTATCTTGCTTACGTGGTGTCTCCATGTCCGAGGCGGCCACCATCACCGCAGCCCCATGAGAACACCTCCCCGTTTGATGACAGGGCCAAGTAGTGCTGGCCATCAGGGTGAGCTGCGATCCTCACAACCTTCCTGGAGCTCAGACCGTGGATCAGCATAGGACCCTGTCGATGACAATGTTCAGTAAATCTATGTGAAGTTGACACAAACGCTAAAGCTCATTTCTCAGGAGGACATTTATCAATAAACAGAAACGACCCATGCAGCAGAACTGACCAGCGTTGTGCTCTTGTAGTTCTGAGTGTAAACAGCACCACTGCTGGACAGGATGAGAAAACCTTTCTCTGAACAGACAATTTGTGCAACCCCAAGGCTCGACAGGGCTTTACACTGAATGGGTCCGTTAACGTTGGCATACAGTTTCCAACCTAAAAGGCCCCAGGCCATCACTTCCTGTAAGGTCCCCTGGAATAGAAGAACAGAAAACAGGGTCTTTTGCTACAGTTCTCTCTGACAATTCTACATAAGGAGCAAGCACACTGTGCTGGGAGTCATGGTAACAGTTTAAATCTGATTTTAAAGATATCCCAATATT
The DNA here is from genome assembly GCA_006937985.1 of Aphyosemion australe. Classification (NCBI taxonomy): domain Eukaryota; kingdom Metazoa; phylum Chordata; class Actinopteri; order Cyprinodontiformes; family Nothobranchiidae; genus Aphyosemion; species Aphyosemion australe. The sequence continues at coordinate 1,054,863 of SSNS01000064.1, forward strand.
CAACTTATTTCATAAGATAGATATTTTCTGTCACCTTGTGTGAGGAGGGGGAGTTGCAGTGTGGGGGGCTGTAAGGAGAAGCCAAACGGTCCAGGTGAGCCATGATCACCACAGCTGTTTGTTGAAGATCAATGGCCAGGTCATTGTCCTGAGGCAACGTCAGGTAGCGCAGGAAACTCTCATTTGGACTGAGAGGTGCTGTAGGGATCTACATAGATCACAATTAGAGTGTTACCCTGGGCCTTTAAATAGCAACCACATACAAAAAGCAGCAGGCAAAAGAGCAGACCTTGATTTGGTCATTTTTTTCCATTGTTTTGTTTTTATTTACATTTACATGTTCTGTTTCATAATCTGAGCTGTAGATGTTTTATTCTAATAAAACTGATTTTGGGAAATATTTTTGTTACCTCAACATCCTCTTCAGACACAGCCTCCTCCTTGCTGCTGTGGATGTTGTGAAAACGCTGCAGGAGGGGCAGAAGAGGAGCACTGGTCCCCTGGGTGGATCGCTCGTTGTCCATCTCTCTGGTGCCGTTATCCCACAGGCGCAACAGTAGCAGAACAGCTGATAAGAGCTGGCTGGAAGACCATAATAAATCAAAGTAAGAGGAAAGGAAGCAGTTTATCTAAATCAAAAAGAAAATGGGCATATGCAAATGAGTGAGAATGAAAAGGTATAGCATTACCTGAGAGTGCCTCTCTGCACAGCCAGCTCCAGCAGGATGGCCAGGGCTAAGTGCTGGTCCTGAAGAGGAATGTTACCTTTGGTGCTGGCATTTCCATGAACATCACTGATCCCAAAGGAAACAAACCGTGAATTTATCAACACATTTATCAACATATAACAACTGTCTCAACAAAAGTCAGAAAACAGAAACAAAACTACCAGCTATCCAAAACAAACAAAAAGATTAAAGGCCTAGAGAGTCTTGAGGGAAATCATTTCGCCCATTACCTTTCAAACCAGAGTTTTGAAATAGGATCAAGAATAAATAATTAATTTATCGCCTTTGATCAAATCTTAAAATTAATGATATTACTTTTATTATCTGCACAATCTGTTAGTAATTTGAACATGTGTTGTCATCAATCCACAACAATCAAATAATATTTTAGCTAAAACTGAGTTATAGCCATTCTCATGTTTGCTAAGGTTTAGCTGAAGCAGCCATCTTGAATTTGACTGACTCAGAAAGTTAATACATGTACATCCAGAGATTTCTTTCTGTGGGTTCCATTAAATAGAATATTTGGTATTTTATATTTAAGCTAATCATTGTTGCCCTGCATAGAATAAGTATATATAACTACCTCGTAAATAAAATCAACAAACCTTAGGAACTTTGTTGCCCTCTCCACAACTTCTAGCCACACGGATGACACAGTTCCCTCATCAAACAGTGTAGCCTCTGGTAAAGCCCGCAGAGCATCCAGAGACTCCTGCAGAAGTTCACTGCAAAGATCTGCATCATCTCCTGGACCAAAGAACAAACATCTTGGTTTTCTTTTTACTCCAGAATCACTGATTACACTATATAGATGTTATTCAAACATGAACCGTTCATTTATGTAGTAGTTTTGAAGCCAACTATGTAAGACAGCATTCAGTGTGCCCTGTAACGTTCATGTTTTGTTTATGCACCACACGGTCATTAATGCAGCCCTTTTTTAATGATAGTTTCAAACATTCACTGCCTGTACAAAACCAGTCACGACCTGGATTTAACAAAGCAAATAGGTATGTTTCAAGATGACAGTGCCATAATTCATCCAGTTCAAATTGTGAAAGAATGGTTCAGAAAACATGAGTTATTATTTTCACACATGGATTGGCTGCCAGGGTCCAGGGCCCTCATTTATCAAATGTTCATAGTAACTGTCCTATATTCCATCCTACAAATGAAATTAAGAGAGTTCATACACACGGCCAAAATCCTGATTTATGAAACATACAGTGGCCAGTTGTACACATGTTCCTCCACAATCGACTGTAGATAAATCCCACCTGTGTGTACCCCAAGGGAGAACCAGAGGCTCCCAGACCTGAAGCCAACCAGGAAGTGACAAAAATAGCAGTTCCTCCCTCATCCACTTGGTGCTGGCTCCAAAGCAGAGCAAATTCTCATTGACTCCCATGTTAAAAAATACCACCTTCACAGCAGGAATAAACATGTTTACAGCCTGGCTTTTTTGTAACTCTTCTGTTTAGGTGTAATTAAATGGTTGAATTTATGAATAATTAGATTTGATTGACAGGTAGCATCAGCCATCAGAGCTAGCACTAGCGGCTAGCTCTGAGGAAAGCCTCAGCTTAAAAGATGTTCGGCCATTTTGACTCTCTGAACTTTAGTTGTGTCCTCTGTGTGTTCATGTTTGGATGTTAATCATGGAATTATTTGACAAAGATGGCAAGATGTGTTATTGATTGCACTAACAGACCATCCAAGAAGTCTCTGCTTCATTTTTACCACTAAGTAAAATTATACTTCTGTACTTTATTTCGCTGGTTGAATGGGGGAAAATGGTGTGCATTTGGCATAACGCTGCTTGTTCAAAATGGGCTGAAATATGATGTGTTGGTAGGGCTGGGAATCGAGACCCGGTAACATTTCCCTGGGTCGCGGGGAAGCCGCAGCGGAGGCCCGCAGATCTCTGACTGCTGCGAAGGAGTGAAGTGTGGGCTCTTGTGGCCCTGGCACTCGGCTCCGTTCGCTGTGGACTGAGGCTGTGCTTTTCGCCTGTGGCGCTGTCTGAGGGAGACCACAGAAACTCCACAGCTTGGTGAGTTGATGCGTGCTTCATGTTAGAGTCGCTCAACCATGATTTTCTGGTTAAAAGTGCCAGCAGCTTCAGTTAGCTTGTAGCTGTGAGCAATGGTGGACTGAGGTCCTCAAAATCCCTCTCTCAGCTCCACCTCTTAGTCAATTTTTGTATTGTCTGGGAGTGTCAAGACGTGTGACACGGCCAAGATTGCAGTGATTGGAACTGCCCACTAGGCTTCAAGTCAAAGCCTCAGAAACCTATAGGTGACGTCACGGAGGGTTTTTCCCATCTTTTTTTACAGTCATTGGTGTACCCAGGTGTTCATGTCTGTTCACAGTAATTTGTATATAGAAACACCCTCGATTAACCATATTTGGTCACACCATGTCTTCTGAAGCTCATGCAGGTAATCCCCGCATTCTCCCCAAAAACAATGGCTAAGAGAGCAACAAAAACTTCAGTGACAGCAAGTTCGAGTACATGCTTTTTTCAGCAAATCTTTCTCTTATCATGAGTGGCCCTGGTTCTACAGGGCTGCAGTTAAAAAAATGTATGTTTATTCAGCCAGTGGTACAACAGGCTGTTGCACTTCCATTGTTCTCACAGTTGTGGATGAGAGGCTTAACTGTGTGTTAGCATGTATATCTGTACCCTGCTCATGTTACAAGGAAGAAGAGGCCAGCACTTTGCTCCCACCCAGTCCCCCGGGATGAGAAACAAAAACAGCATCTCCGCTTGCAAAGCTAACAATGAAGGATGGGACTGAGGATCAACGGCTACTGCCACATTCTGCTTTCTATTAAACTAGTGCGGGGTGAGGTGTATTCATCATGCGATTATTTATGGAAAGCACACTTTGCTGTTTGCTGCTGTGTGTATGAGACACATGAGCCTTAGGAGCACAGGTTATATAACACACTGAAAAGAGGACAGCTATTAATATGGGTTATATTAGGTTCTGCAACAAGGACCGTACCTACAGATGTCAAGGTCACAAACTTTAGGTTACTGTCGTAACCCCGGTTCTCTGAGTAACATGAGTGAGATGTCTCACTATGGGATACGCCCCTCCGCGGATTCCCCAGAAGCACTTATCTCAATACGCCAATCCTGATTGGCCAGTGACCGTGACACTCACGTCACATGCTACTATAAGTAGCACGCGTCCAAACGCACGCGTCATTCAAGATAAACACCTCTTCTCGCTTCGCCCAGCAAGAAGGGTTGTCTGGTGAGACATCTCACTCATGTTACTCAGAGAACCGGGGTTACGACAGTAACCTAAAGTTCTCTTTCTTAACATTCGTTTCGATGTCTCACTATGGAATATGGAAACTCCCGTATTGCCAGACAGCTTATCTAGCGATCACCAGCCTCACAGGGTACATCCTGTTCTGCTGAGGACCCTACACCCAGAATTGTGTGGGTCATAGCAGGAGCCGAGACGTCAAGCTTATAGAAACGTGCAAACGCAAGAGAAGTCCAACTTGCTGCAGCACAAATCTCTTGGACAGATAGCCCTCTAAAAAGGGCCCAAGATGCAGACAGGCCCCTAGTAGAATGGGCCCTGAGCCCCTCAGGCACCTGGATGCCCTGGCTGGAGTATGCCAGAGAAATAGCCTCCACAATCCAGTGGGAAAGCCGCTGTTTTGTGATGGGTTTTCCCTTACAAGGTCCTCCCCAAGACACAAAGAGCTGGCTGCTCCTGCGAAAGCTCTGAGTCCGATTAACATACTCCTTGAGGGCACGAACTGGACACAGCTTATGCAACCGCTCCTCCTCAGGTGAGGAAAAAGGCGGTGGGCAGAAAGCTGAGAGGAGAATAGGAGAAAATGAGCCCACTACCTTTGGTACAAAGGCAGGGTTGGGCTTCAGAGACACCCTCATGTCACCTGGTGCAAACTGAGTGCAGGACGGGTGAACAGAGAGGGCCTGTAAGTCACTGACCCGCTTTGCTGAAACCAAAGCCAGGAGCAGCACCACCTTAAGAGACAGAGACTTCAAGTCCAGACTGTCCATAGGTTCAAATGGGGCCCCAGAGAGGGCCTTCAGCACCAAGGACAGATCCCAAGAGGGCACCAGAGGTCGAGACACAGGAAGAAGCCTGCGCGCGCCCCTCATGAAGCTACACACTAGGGGGTGTTGACCAGCCAATGTTTTCCCAAAGCCAGAGTGACGGGCGGAAATGGCTGCCAGGTACACCTTAATGGTGGAGAAAGCCTTTTTCTTATCCAGCAATTCTTGCAGGAAGGAAAGAACGGCATTCACCGGGCACTGGAAGGGAAGGATATTCCTATCTCTGCACCAGGCTTCAAACACCCTCCATTTACAGTCATATAGGGACCTAGTGGAGGGGGCCCTAGCATTCTGAATGGTTCGTATGACTGCCTGAGGCAGCTCTGCCGATCCTAAACCAACCCACTCAGCGGCCAGGCCCAAAGAGCCAGCCGTTCCGGATGTGGATGGAAAATTGACCCCCCCGCCTGGGACACCAGATCCCTGCGGGGTGGCAATTTCCAAGGTTGGCCCCCCAAAAGCTGAAAAATGTCCGCCAACCAATGCATGGCTGGCCAGTGAGGGGCCACCAGAATGAGAGTGTGACGCTGAGCTCGTACTCTCAGCAAGGTGGGCGGTATCAGAGCCACCGGGGGAAACGCGTAAAGCAGTTCCCGCGGCCACTCGTGAGCCAGCGCGTCCACGCCTAGAGGAGCGTCTTGGTCGCGCAGGGAGAAGAACAGGGGACACTGAGCGTTCTCCTTGGACGCGAACAGATCCACCCTGGCCCGACCGAACCTGATCCAAACTTGCTCCAGCACCGCTGGATGCAGACTCCAATCCCCATACAGGGGAGTCCCTCTGGACAACAGGTCCGCCCCTCGATTCAGGACACCCGGAACGTGGGTGGCTCTGATCGAGAGGAAATGCCTGCTGCACCACAGGATCAGTCTGTGTGCCAACGTGTGTAACCGCAGGGAGCGCAGCCCCCCTTGGCGGTTTATGTAAGCAACAGTCGTGGTGTTGTCTGTTCTCACTAGGACATGATGGCCGGCGAGAAATGGTTGGAAGCGCCTCAGGACCAGAAGGACCGCGAGGAGTTCCAAATAATTTATGTGTGTTCCCCGGAGCTCTGTGCTCCACACACCCCTGACAGTGCGACCCTCGAGGAGACCCCCCCATCCCGACAGGCTCGCATCTGTTGTGACCACTTTCCTCAGGAGAGCCATCCCCAAAGGCACCCCCCGTGTCAAGAGTGAGGGGTGACGCCAGCGGCGAAGCGTCATGACGCATTCCGCGGAAACGGTCACCCTGCGCGCTCTGTGGCGCACTGGGGAAAGTCCCAGAGCAGCCACCCAGCGCTGAAAGTCTCTCATATGTAGACGGCCCAGCGGTACCACCGAAATGGCTGACGCCATGAGACCCAGAAGTCTGAGGCATAACGCGAACCGCACCGACCTGTGTAGGCGGAAGCGCGCAAGGCAGGAAGATAGCGCAATTACGCGCGGCGTCGAGAGACGGGCCGTGAACGCCCCCGAGTCCAGATTCAATCCTAAAAAGGTTATTGTCTGGGAGGGGATTAAAGCGCTTTTTTCCCAGTTTACTCTGAAACCCAGACCACACAAGTGTTGTATCACAAGCAGTGTGTGAGACGCGGCTTCCTCGCTGGACCGAGCCAGCAGGAGCCAGTCGTCCAAATAAGTGGCCAGCCGAATGCCCCTCTCTCTCAGTGGGGCGATGGCTGCCTCCGTACACCTGACAAACACCCTCGGGCTCAGCGAGAGGCCGAAGGGAAGCACTGTGTATTCGTAACACACTCCCTGAAAGGCAAACCTCAGATACTTCCTGTGTGGGGGGTACACGGGAATGTGAAAGTAGGCGTCCCTCAGGTCGATTGAGGTGAACCAGTCGCCCTGACGAATCAGACGCAAAAGGGATGCGAGTGTGAGCATTTTGAACTTGTATTTCCTGAGGCAACCGTTCAGAACCCTCAGATCCAGGATCGGGCGAATACCGGTCCCCCCCCGTTTGGGGACCAGAAAATACCTGGAGTAAAAGCCGCTCTGAGCTTGATCGGGAGGCACAATGCGTATCGCTCTTTTCTCTAGCAGGGAGGAGATTTCTCCCTGGAGAACGTGAGCCGATGTCCCTCGAGCGTGGGAAAACACCACGCCGGAGAAACGAGGAGGAACTGAGGCGAACTGAAGCCTGTAACCCCTCGAAATAGTTTTCAGCACCCAATCTGAAGCGGAAACCGCTGCCCATTCCTGTGTGTGAATGGAGAGCGGAGACACAGCTCTGACAGCCGCCACACACGGAGCCGCAGCGCCCTCCAGCGGCCATGGCGAAGTGGTGCATGTGGCAGCCACTGCGCATGCGCGGGGACTTTGCGCTGTGACAGCTCTGGCGGACGGGAGCACCCCGTGGCTGGTCGAAAAAACCGCCAGGGGAAGCCCTAGCCCTGTCTTGCTCATCGGCATCATTTTTATTGTTTTTAGCTGCGCCCTCGACACTTTGTCTGGATGCGTCAGCGAAACATTTAATGCAGTTGAAACAAGTGTTTGTGGCAAACAGTGTGTGTGCTTGTGACGTTTGTTTTGAGCCGGTAGAGCCGGGTCCACGTCCCACCCCGAACCGTTCAGGAGCTCTGAAGAGCGGGTCCCGTGAGGGGGGGGGCAAGCACCATGAAGACACCGAACGGGTGGAGCTGGCGAACGGGGAACAACCAGCTGCAACTTCGGGCGGGAAAGAGCATCATCAGGATGCCTTTTTCTTCTTCCTGACCTGCTGACCTCCGGGGCGCGGGGGTTGTCCCGACGGTGTGGCAGTCAGATTACCAGACCTCTGTGGCCAAACGGGACGGGGCGCTGGGCCGGGTGGAGCCGTTTGGACAGGCTGGGGCTTCGGGCGCTTCGGGATCCGAAACTGAGGGGAAGCCCGGGCGGCCGCCTGAGGAAAAGGCGGACGAGGTGGCGGAGCAGGAGAAGGTTTCCGGGGAAGGCAAAGTTGGAGAGCTTCATCCTCCTTTTTCTTCGCCTCACACCGCTGTTGCATTGAAGCCAATGCGGAGCCGAAAATGCCCTCGGGTACAATCGGCATGTCCAAGATGTCCTCCTTTTCTCTATCAGAGAGATCCGTGAGGTTTAACCATCGAGCACGTTCCTGAAGCACCAACATGCCCATAGCTTTACCCGTGGCCTGGACCGCGCAGCGCTGCACGCGTAGGCAGATGTCGGTCAGCACGGTGATTTCCTCCCACACGTCCGGGTCCGGCTTCATGGTCATATCCTCACAGAGCTCGGCTTGGTACGCCGAGAGCATAGATGAGACATTTAAAGCTCGAACCGAGAGGGCAGCAGCCTTGTACGCCCTCTCATTCAGCGCCGACTGGAAGCGGTCCGCCTTTGACGGGAGAGTGGGGGGTCTGGAGGATGACGCCGAGAGCCGCGGGTGCAGGTGGGCTGCCACCAGCGGCTCCATGGGCGGCATGCGCAGCATCCCAGCCTTTTCCATACCCTCGAAGTCCAGCGAAGAGGCTCCTTGGACCGGAGACCTGGAGCTGAAAGGGTGTTGGATCCAGGAGGCTTTAACCTCGTCGAGGAGCTCCGGGAAAACAGGCAGGAGAGGTTTTGCAGCCCTCGTGGCCTGAGGCAGCTTCTTACCCTCATAACGGGACCTAACAGCCTCAGTGACGACGGTCGGCCAGGGGATGTTGAGCCTGGTTGCAGCGCGTCGGCAGACTGACTGCATGTCCAGTTGAGCGGCTGGAGAAACCGCTCCATCCCTTGGAGAGGACGGGAAGCTAGGCATGGAGGCCTGAGCGAGAGGGAGAAAAACGTCGTCCACTTCGTCCTCCTCTGAAATGAGGAGTTCCGAGGTGTCGTCGTCGTCACCATAGTCCAATTCCAACACGTCCTCGACGGGGTGGTTCGGAGCGGCCAATTCGAGCTGGGAGCCCCAGCTGGGTCCGGCACACGGTTCCGATTCCCCGAGAGTCTGCTCGTCGACGTCCCCGGACGGCAGCCCAGGAGCCGGCAGGCAAGGGTCCTTCCCCGACAGGCTAGCTTGGCGCGCTAGCCGACGACGAAGGCTCTTCAAAGTGAAGCAAGCACAGCTCTCGCACGACCCAGGAACTTCAAGCGCCAGCCGGGCATGTTCCAGCCCGAGGCAGCCCGAGCAGACCTGGTGTGGGTCCCTGCTCGAGATTTTGTTCCCACAGGTACAGAGGCGAGATGCCGCACCGTCGGCTCCTCTGGCGGGAGGAGCGGCTTCCATGAGCTAACTGGTGTGTTAGCTTAAAAGAACAGCTGCACTGGAGTGTGGAACTGCTCGCTGTGCCTCAAACCTATGGTGAAGGTCAAGGACAGAAGGAAAGCAAGTCAGCGTTCGGCGACGGAGAGAAAAGGTAGCTGGCTCCGTCTGTGAACAGTTGAGCTAACTTACCTGAGAGATAAGCTACCACCGAAGCGAGAAGAGGTGGTTGAATGACGCGTGCGTTTGGACGCGTGCTACTTATAGTAGCATGTGACGTGAGTGTCACGGTCACTGGCCAATCAGGATTGGCGTATTGAGATAAGTGCTTCTGGGGAATCCGCGGAGGGGCGTATCCCATAGTGAGACATCGAAACGAATGTTAAGAAAGAGAACTACATGAGCACAGTGTCAAGATTAAAAGGATGCATGATTTCTTTAGCTAAAACATGTTTAGGATGTTTAGATATTCTAGTTGCTCGTTTAAACACACACAACCACAGAGAGAGAGAGAGAGAGAGAGAGAGAGAGAGAGAGAGAGATTCATTGAAGTTCTGATTCATCCTTTTGGTAAAAAAAAAAAGGGCGCAAGAGAAACTATTTTCATAGCGTTTTTCACGGTGGGGAAATTAAATAGTAAGAAATAAATAAGCCACAAATTAAAATACATATTGACTATTTTGTGCTACTATAATGTTTATTTTGAAGTTATGTTTTGTACGTGATGTGAACGAGAACACACTACAAACTAAAACTTAAAAAGAAAACGTTCTATTTTCTCTTTGATCAAAATATTCATTATTTGTAATTTAGGCGATTAATGTTGGACTAAATCTCATCTCAACGTCCACTTTCCCATGCTCATTGCCTTTAGTTCTTATGTTGCACCAACAAGCAGCAGCAAGCTGAACTTAAAAACACAGCATTGCGAAACAAGTCTGGTTGTTTACTCTTGAGTCGCTTGTAACATTCTGCAACACATTTATCTACAGCTGTTAAGCAAAGCTCCATCTCCATTAACAGCAGCTTTTATCACCACAATGAAATGACTAAACCCATCACATCCAGTGACGTTCTTACCTGATCTCCAGGCCCGACGCAGGAAAGCAAAAGCAAACGAGAGCGCCGCCCTGGAGCCGACTCGGGCCAAACCTTCCACACTTTTACTGGCTGGACGAGGGCTGAAATAAAGACAATAATTCTGAGAATAACTCGAGAGCAAGGCCATGCGACTCATGCTAAGGAACTGAGAACCCTCAGGAATATTTGAGACATTTTGAAACTTTCATTGCAGATGCTGCTCCTAAACTGTCCCCAACAGCAAGCGAGACACTGGTTTAAACTCAGAGTAAGGAAATAAACAGACATGATACCTCTTATTGTCAGCTGCAGGCAGAGGTTGGCTGGGGGGTGTCTTCCAGCGGACCTTGTACTTCTCCTCCATCATGTTGTGGCTGAGCGAGATGAGGTAGCGTTCCAGGATGACCAGACGCTGGCGGAGGCGCTGAGCAGACAGAGTGCTTTTGGCCATCTGACCCGAGAGCTTCTGCTGGTCCTCAACAAGGACCATCAGACAGTCTTTCAACTCTGTTTCATCTTTACACACACACACACACACACACACAGATTAAAGCAATATGTTGCACCAAAGTTATAATTTTTCTGGTCAAAATATCTCGATTGCAAAAATCACTGTTCAGTTACAAACATGTTTTAATTGAAATGATGCTCCAAGATTCACAAATCACCTTACAGATGTGCTTTTTAGATCATAAAAACTTTAATTCCCCAAATTTCTCCTCAACTCTTGGGGAAGCCTTTATCTTGCAATGCGTTAGGGTTCCACACCATTCATCTAAACGAGGGGCAACGGTGGCATAGGAGTTAAGTGGACGCCCCGCAATCGGAAGGTCGCGGGTTCGCGTCCCACTCGGTCTGTCGCCGTCGTTGTGTCCTTGGGCAAGACACTTAACCCGAATTGCCTCTGTTGGTATTGGTCAGAGGGGCCGATGGCGCAACAATGCAGCCTCGCTTCTGTCAGACCGCCCCAGGGCGGCTGTGGCTACTCAGTAGCTTACCATCATCAGCAGTGTGTGAATGTGTGAGTGCATGCAGCGTCTTTGAGTGTCCTAACAAAGCGCTATATAAGTTCGATGAATTATTATTATTATTATTATTAAACCTTTGTGTGGGGCTTTTGTGACCTGAATCAACCACAACCATCCCAGAAGGAACATGAAGGACCAGTTGCAGGGTATTTATGAAGTACTGCAATAGCTTCATATTTTATGTTAAAGTAGAGGGCACAAAAACTGGAAAAAAAATCCTGAAGCTGGTTTTGTCTTTTGTAAAAACAAGCGGTTACATTTTGAGTTTTAACTTGCTTCATAATATTCATTTATACTTCAAGTTTGGGGATCTATGCAATATTGATGTGAACAAAAGGTTCAGTGTGAAAACCCAAAGTTTCTTATCTAAGGCACTGTTTCATGAAATAGTTTATTGGTGTCTAAGCTCAGTAATTGTAGGCTTGAATTGTTTTTCATTGAAAAATGAAAACATTCATTAGATTAAATAATGTTCTCCACTAACTTTAATCACAACAAGTCCTTTGTTCTGATGGGTTTTGAGGGAAAGTAATGCGTCTTCACAGCAACACTGTAGGGAAGGCATGATGGACCAATATAGCATGTCAGAAATCCACTTAAGCCGTATGAAAGTCAGACCGGTCTGAGGTCAGATGAGCCACAACAGTCAGCTGTGATGAGCTGTCAGAACAGATATCCCAGTTCAGTTTAATGATGGCTAAAATGTATGTTGATTAAAAACGATTTTATTCAAATGATGATCAAATATAAAAAGCAGTCCACTGGATAGATTCAGAGTTAAGATGTAATGAGTAAATATTGTGATTTCAAAACAACAGCTCTGGCCTGAGTTGGAATTGCTGACACAAACGCGTTCCACATATCCGATCACACAATGGAAAAGCAGGAAGTGTGCTGTCTGAACTCTAAAGCATCAATGACAGAGTGCTCGTTCATGCAGAGATCCAGTTACACTCACTGTATCATCACACCAGTGTGATTTCCAGCTGATGTCAATAAAAAGAGAGAAAAACAACCACATAGCTACAAGCAGCATTCACTGAACATGTAGACAAGACGGCCCAGACCCCTACGCAATGCTTATCTCCTACAACCAAAACGCTGTCCCACCCAGTTCCTCCAGTAAACACGCTCTGGGTAGGTGATGGTGCCTCGCTCTGATCCACACCGTCATGTGTATCAGGACTACGCTCTGCTGGGTAAAAATAACCACTCAGTCCCACAGGGAGCAAGTTGTCACTTCAGAGTTTCAACAACTCACGTGCCAGCACAACACGCACACATCAGCAGAACCTGACAGACGTGAAATTGATCAACAGAAAGGGTAGCTGTGTGTTGAAATGGCGAGTATAATTGTATCTAGTTAACATTTCGGTCTTGTGAAACCATCAGGAGTCAGCGGGGTATTAATTACCCCACTTAGAGACAGGAAGTCACATTTAAAAAGAAGAGCAGGAGAAAGTGCAACAAATGTGACCGTTTTCTGATCATTTCCCTACCTGGCTGTCGTCCCCAATCCCAGGTCTCAATAATGGAGTGATGAGCAGATGTTGGCGTCTCCTCCTCCTCTTTCTTCTCTTTATCGTTGGGCTCATCCTTCTTCTGAGTTCCAAAACAATTGATGCAATCTTCTGAAAAAGACAAAAATAGAACCATCATCCTCAGCAGCAGTTACACCACCACACCAGCGTCTGTATCAAGTAACATCATGGATATCTATCAAACAAATCCAGGTCCTTAAAGACTTTTTGGACCATTTTAAAGCATTTTTCTGTGAAAAGGTGTTTTGGTTATATGGCTTTCTAATGACCTGTTTGGGAAAATTGAGCTTACATCCAACAGGACTCGTGACTAGTCTGAACTAGCCGGGACCAAAGTGCATTGATGCCTTCCTAAAACAGCTAAAATCTTGCAAATTTCATAGAAGTTAATAAAAACATTATTCTATAGATCTTCAGACTGTAAAGCCATTTGGAGCGAGTCTGGTTGACATGAATCCTGTACACCAGATGACTGAGAACCTTCACAACATTCTTCTATAAACCTGCTGTTTCAAGACAACATGAATCACTTTGGTCTCGGCTGTTTGTCAAATCTGTTGGACACAAGCTCAATTGGTCCCAACAGAGACCGTTCAGAAAGCTATCTACAAATAAATTACCATTTATAATTTTTACACGGTAACAGTTTAAAATGGCTAAAAAAAAGTCTTTAATGCAGCAGAGCGGTTACCCGTGTGAGCCGATTCTTCTCCGTTGAATGTTATCTCCTCGTCTTTAACCATTTCATTCCACATCTCACTCAGCCCCTCTGGAGAGAATGCCCGCTATCAAAAGAAGAAAAGAAAATTATTTTAAAAACACTCAATTATTGTTTCGACAATATTAGAACTGCCTTAAAAGAATAAAGTGTGCAGAGATATTTTAGCTGTAAATATGAACAGATGAACAGAAATAAACAAACTAAAACAAACACTGTGACATTTGGATATCAATACACCATTCATTCAAGGTGGTGGTTTCCACAGGTTGAAAGCCTGCCCTTGCTTTCAAGTAGGGCTGGGCAATATGGCCTAAAATCAATATAACGGTACATTGAGGAGTTCACCTCGATAACGATAAATGGACGATAACTACATGTATGAGCAAAAATAAATGTCCACTAGATGGGGCTGTCACGTGTATTACCTTTAGTCGTGTGACTCAAGGGGGTACAGCTTCTTAAAGGGACATTAACGTCACCAACCTACACACCTTTTCATTTTTTTAATTACTGAATTTATTGACATGGGGAAAACGATATCAATTAGTCAGAAATTTTGATAATGATATATTTTTGATTTATTGCCCAGCCCTACTTTCAAGGATCTGACATCCTAAATGTCAAAAACATTAATATTTAAGAAAACACATCTCTCCACGGGCAGCAGCAGGAAGACAGGAAAACATGACGTCCTTCCTTGTTTTAGGTTGTTTTTTAATCCACAGAAACTTTCAATCTCAGGAAGTCAGTCCAGGGAGGAGAGAGAATCACTCCATGGCTTTTCCTCTAAGTGTGAGGCAGTGTAAACAGAATCATTATGTGGTTAAAAGATTCTATTATAATTGTAACCAACACAAGTTTGTGTTCAAAACACTAAAGTTTTCCCTGAAAAGTCCTCTCTTCATCTTCTGTGTGTATTATTATAGCTTGCGCCTCTTTTCACATTGACAGAAAAACAATAATCATTTGTGCACGAGGCGTGATGCAGCCTGTGGAGCTGGTCTAAGTCAATAGTTGTGTTGAGCTTTGCACAGACATTCTGAGTTCATTTTAACTCAGCATGTAACAGTTTGGAGGAGCATGTAGCCTGGTGTAAGATGCAATCAGATTTATCCTTCACACCAAAAATATTTGTTATCTTTAAGCAACACATTTTAATGTATGTTGCCATAATGTAGGAATTGAGCCATTTTTTAACAAATAAATTAGGTAATAAAGTAATTTCAAGTCAACAAAGTACAAATGAAAGTTCAGAAGGAGATGCAGACAAAGTTATTCAAACTTAAAGTTAACTATGACAAATATCTTCCAACTTCTGTATTTAGTTGTGACTGCTTCACAAAACATCATGAAGTTTTCCTAACAGTTGAAAATGAAAAAAGCAAATTATGTCATTATTACCCGATAAATGTTTTTCATACCTGTAAGTCTATCTTCAGCCATTTATCATGAAATCTCAGCTGAGCATCAAGGGTAAAAGATGGAGAGGGCATCTTCCCCTCGTCCCTCCTGGCTGCAAACGCAGCCAACCTGCAAATTAAAGATATGAAAATAAGTCTAAAACTAGAGGACTAAAACAATGCTCTGGTAATTGTAGATGGCCAGTAATCAGCACAATCAGCTTAATCTGAGATTGAAACTCAAAAATCTGATATCCCCCACCCCCGCTATCCATGGACCTATCATTGCCAAGCAGCAATGAAAAAAGTCCAACAAGCTTTTTCCCAAGAGTGGTCTGTGAACTCACCATCACAAAGCTGCTTCATGCTTGCATTAATAGATCCTTTAGCAAGAATTTTACTTCAAGAATCAAAGCATTCAATGTTTTAAAAAGTATTCTATTAATTATTGTTCTAAATTCAAACAATCTAATATCAGTATCATGGGTAAAATATGGAAAAAAGCATCCAGATGATGGAGAATATCATGTGAGTTGTATGAGAAGACATCAGTATTGGACCACAAAAAACAGAACTGGTGCATCTGTAGACAACACTGGTTCAACCAATGCTTAAGCTTTGATCTTATTGTGGATGGCTGGGTTTTTCTTATCTTTGAAACATAATCAGTCCGGAATTCGATGAAAAGTGTAACAACAGTAAGCCTTTTGACAGAAACTGTAAATTGTATTAAGAATATTTCACGAGAATATTTGACAAATTACTTTACGTTACCGGTAAGATAATCAGGAACACAGTAACAACATGTATGCTAAACTATTATTGTGTCACGTGAAAAAAATGACAGAAATGGGAGAGATTGTAGCATCAAAGCTAGCAAGGGGGCCATGCATTTTTAACCTTGGTTTTCCGAGATGTTAGCTTGTATGATAATAGATACTCATCTAACTGGTAATAACGCTGTCTGACAGAGCATCATTACGCCCACAACGCAGTGTAAAGTGCTTGATAGCACCGGAATTAGCTCAGCAACAAGGCTAATAAAATCGTCTGATAAACAGCTAACATTAACTCAACGCTAGCTGCTCAATGCTAAAACTAGCTCTCACCAACGATAAACAAGCTTCGAAGACATGACACTACAACAACTGAGAACCTACGTTTTGTAGTTTATACGGATAATTCAAAACATGTCTGTACCGAGACAATAATCTTTAAAATTACCTGCGGTCACTTGTCAAGCTATTCTCAGCTGCTCTGCTGCATTAACAAGACGTTCCTAATAGACTTGATTGGCAGGTCGTAGACTACAGCAGAAGACATGGAAACAAATTACGTAGTTCCAACGGTTGGATTTGGTGCGATAGATCTGTATCATTCCTCATGCGGAGTTTATAACGTGAGAAAATCGGCTGACTCGTTCCAACTCCGCCCGCTTTTCTTGCCCGGTGTAACAAAACGTGCGCTGCTTTAAGATTGGAGGCGGGACATCACATGGGCGGAGTTGACCTGAATTGAGGATACAAATGTCCACTAGATGGCACTGTTACCCAACAAAATCTACCAGGGTGACAGTTGAATGCCAAAGTTTATAAGCACAATAATGGCCGATGGCCCAGAGCTTCCTGGTGTTTTGTCGGGAATAGTAATTGCTGTAACGTCAAGTTTCATTAATGGATCAACGTTTGTACTTCAGAAAAAAGGAATAATTCGTTCTCGTGAAGGAGGTAAGGAAAAAAGTTATTCCTTGGAGTATTGCTACACGAATAGTAGGCTACACATGTCATTCATTGATTGTGTTGAGGAAAAGCTTGTTAGCAGCAAAAACACACTTCATTTATTCCCTTTAGGAAGGTCCTACCTCTCTGATGTGGTGTGGTGGAGTGGCACATTGTGCAGTGAGTACTACAAACAAGTTTATAATGTACAAAACTATCAGGATTTATGAGCTGTGTCCTAGATGAGTGTTGGTGTAAGTAAAATGCTGTGCTATCTCTGATTACCTAGTGATTATTGGTCAAGTTGGGAATTTCCTGGCGTACAATCTGGCCCCTGCTGTGATAGTGACACCTTTAGGAGCCCTTGGAGTTCTGTTTGGGTAAGTGTCAGTCACAGCTGGATGCAGCAGGGTTACAGTGATGTTTCTCGTGTTCAAACACAAACTAAAACAATTTTTGGTAATTAATGCAATCCAACTTTTCTTTCTTATTGCCTCATTATTTTAAATTGAAAACAATAACCTATTTTCATCTTTAAATGACTTGTATGCTTAAATGCACTATCAGTCCATTATCTGGGTCCTTTTCCTCTTATCTCCTGCTACTGAAGGAGTTCCTCAGGGCATATGTTCTGTACATACATATCTTTAGTGGATTATGGTGATCAGCTTTTTATGAATGCGTCTGGTCTGTGTTGGTTACTGTCAGTCACAATGCTCTGTTTGTTATTATGGCTTTGGAAGTTGTGGACATCACTGTTCTCTGTGTGTTGATGCTAAATTGTCCTCCATGTACTCTCCCATTGGTTGGTTTCATCCACAAATCTCAGCTTGGGCTGGCACTGTTCCTAACATTTATAAATACCAAAAACATATACCCTCTTGAGGCTGTGCTGGGGCAGGATTCTTGACTGTTTTTGATGTTTTAGCTTCCCTGTTTTAGCACATGACTGACTGAATACTTTGAGGTCGCTGTATTTTTCAGTAACTACTTTTGTCTATGATGCAGGGCTGTGCTGGCTTCTTGGATATTGGAAGAACATTTAAACGTCCTGGGGAAGCTTGGCTGTGTATTATGTTGCTGTGGCTCCATCGTTCTTATCATTCATGCTCCTAATGCGGTGGCAACTTCAAGACTGGAGCTAGAGGAGAGACTAACAGACCCTGGTGATGAAGTACTGTCTCTTTTTTCTTTAGACGCCAATCTGTTTCTAACAGCTCACTTCTGGTCCTGCAGTGTTTGCCATTTATGCCCTCCTGGTGGTCCTGCTGCTGATCGCTCTGATATTGTGGATTGCCCCGGCTCATGGAAAATCCAACATCATGGTGTATGTCGCCATATGTTCCCTCCTGGGAAGCTTCACTGTTCCAAGCAGCAAAGGACTCGGCTTGGTAGCCCCAGATTTGTTTGTGGAAGGGCCGGGGAGCACCAGAGCCCTGGCTCTCTTCCTAGTCCTGTTGGGAACACTGGCTGTCAGCATCCTGATTCAGTTCTTCTTCATCAATAAGGCCTTAGAGTGTTTCAGCTCCAACATGTTCGAAGCGATATACTTTGTGACGTTCACATCCACTGTGATTTTTGCTTCTGCTCTTCTCTTTAAAGAGTGGACGGCTCTTACCGTCACCGACAGCCTTGCAATGCTTTGTGCTTTTACAACGGTGTGTGTCGGAGTCATTTTACTCCGCATTTCTCAGGAAGCTGTGGTTACCTGGAAGCAGAAGGAAGCATGAAAACAGATGGACTGATGGAGATGCTTTAATCAT
This sequence comes from Aphyosemion australe, assembly GCA_006937985.1. Taxonomy (NCBI): domain Eukaryota; kingdom Metazoa; phylum Chordata; class Actinopteri; order Cyprinodontiformes; family Nothobranchiidae; genus Aphyosemion; species Aphyosemion australe. The sequence continues at coordinate 1,073,126 of SSNS01000064.1, forward strand.
CATGTGACACTTGTGCCACTCTACATTTCCTGTAACATTGTACTACCTCCAGTTTAAGTGACCAAAGCAACATACCTTTAACATTATGACTGCTGACAGGTGAAGTGGAATGCGTTTGCCTCTAACTCAACATCTCATTAGGATTTCTGTGATGAATCTAATCATTACCTCTCTAACCCACTTAACTCCACTGATTAGCTGAGTCCACAGCTGTGTAGGATGTTTCCAGTCTGCCTAATCCCCCGTGATCAGTGTTATGATTTATTACTATATCTAATTCAACTGTACTAAATTACTTTGCTTAAGTTAATATCTAAATTAGGTGCAATACTTTGCTTTATGTTTATGATGATTCTTGTCATTTTATTCATATGCATTCCACTTGTCAATTTCAGCTGACTTTTTAACATCTGTTAAATTTTGAAATTCTTTTCAAACAGGTAGTAAAATGGAACAAAATCTTTGCAAATAGTCCTGCTTTCTGTGTTGTTTCCCACACAACTTTACCGCAGCATCACCACAACTCTCAGTGCAGGAGAATCACACACACTGAGACTCATTCAGTGAGTCTGTGAATTATTCAGCGTAATTTCAGGATCGGACTCTTGAGTATCTAAGAGATGGTGAAGACTCGACTCTGTGGAAGCTAATTTCCAGCACTTAACAGAAAGAAAGACACATGGTAGGTCATAATGTTGAGATACATAGTTATTAAGACTCTTAATCATGAGATCAAATGTCACAATTGAGTTTCAAAGTCAAATATTTAATTTTTAAACTCATAATGAGTTTTAAAGTCATACAGTTCCAAACTCATAATTATGAGTTAGTCATGATTACTGATATAAGGTCATAATTATAAGGTACTAAGTCAGGGGTCACCAACCTGGTGCCCCCAGGAACTGTATAGGGTGCCCACAGGCCATTTCTCCAAATAGCACAAGTCAAAAATAAAAAAAATCTGCTGCCATTTTTTTTATCACTAATGCATTAATATAGATTTTAAAACTAAATTTTTAAACAAACATTAAAATATGTTTATTATACATGAAGTTTAGTTGAACTCCGATCATTTCTAGTTCAGAGGTCCCTATTGTAACAACCTGGTGTGGCTCAATATCCATGAAGTAGCTCACAGCTTCACACAGGTTGGTGAGCCCTGTACTAAGTCCTAATTATTAGTTTAAATGTACATTTTATAAGTTAGGCTTGTAAATTTAGAATTGTGTTTCAAATAATATCAGGTCATAATTATACCTTATCTCAAAACAATGACTTTGATGTGCATAATTATGACATAAGATTTGATGTTTTCTTGGTATTTTCAGTGGCTCCATAATAAATTAATTTTAATTCAATTGCCATTATTATTATTATTATTCTAGTGTAGTATATATATATAATTTTTACCCAGTCTTTACAAAAAAACATAATATACTTAGCAACAAATCTACAAAAATTAAAAAAAGAAAAATATTATCTTAATCAGGTCACAAACACCTTGCAATGTCTTTCTTCCAGTGTGTTGTTTTATATACAGTCTTTGGTTCCAACACACCTGATTTTAATCAGTAGGTGATTAACAGGATTCTGCAGAGATTGATGAGCTGCCGAACAGGTGATTCAGTCATTGAATGGTTGGAGCAGGGAAATAACTAAAACATGCTGGATAGTGGCCCTCGTGCTGGGCAACGGGGAAGGTGCTGGGTTTCAGTATGTGTTCGGTTTCAGTAGGTGTTCTATCGGGATGTGTTCCCCAGTTTAAAAGTGTTTCCTGTTCTGTTAATTGAGGAGTATCCGGCTGCAACGTTCTAGCCACGTCGTTCTCAGGCCCGCGCAGTCACTCTCGCAAACCTGTTCTGGTTCTTGATGCTGAAGCTCCTATAGATAAATGCGTTACTTTTTCTCTGCGCAAACACGAACCATGTGAACTAATAAAGCGCAGTCAAGAAGAGACCTCAAACTGTCGGCGCCTCATAGCGTGGGAGGCTTCAGAGTGGGGTTGAATCTGCGGTCCGTACATTACTGGATTTATAAAACTAGATTTTCAGTCAACAATTTTCTTTCCCCTTTTAAAATGTACAAAATTTGGCTTAGAATGTATCAGGATATATATTTCATGAAGTAACAAATAATTTCTAACTATTGTTTGATTTTATTCTTCTACTTTACGTTGAGAAGAATAGTTGGCATTATTAATCAGCTGCAATGAACAAAAAAAGACCACAATAATTTTTTTAGCTATATTTTTCGAACAACTTTGCTTAAAACCAAAACGGAGAGAAGGTGATGGAGACCGTTTTCGTCAGGGGAACACATTTCGACGTAACACCGGCGGAGGTCCACGGGGCACGTCTCTCCTGATAAACCGAAGAAGAGCCTCGCAGTGCGGCAGACTTCGAGCTCCGGCTGACTGTAGAAGGAACAGAATGACCAGCGGAGGCGATAAGAAGGATATCTTTTAGCTCCCACACTCTTTGAGAGGGGTAAGTACCTGCTGTTGAACTAACCAGCGGCATGGGGGTTTATGGTAAACGTCTACTTCGTTTATGTGCGGCTAATGTTAGCTAACATAGCTAACGAGGGATACTTATGATTACTTACGTACGCTGACTGTAACAACGAACACCCAGCAACACACCAGATATCTGAACGGTGTTTGACAGGTAATAGCGACGAATGGAGGAGGAGAGCAGCCTCTCTGTTAGCTCATTACCAATATTAACATCAGAGGCATGTCACTTCCTGGATTCTTAACTCCTGAAATGAGTTCATTTACATAGCAGAACTGAGTTGCCCAATGCTTTGTATTTTACCCAAGCCGACCGGTCTGAAAGGCGATCAGACAACCGGTTAGCATCGATTTCGACACAGACGTGCTGTTTGGTGTTTAGGATAGGAGATAGTCGGTACTAGATGTTCCTTAAATGGAATCCTCCAACTCATCAAATTATGGCTTTCCAGCGTGCAATCTGTCTCGTGGAAGCGGTAGGTCCTTCGTGTGTGTGTGTGTGTGTGTGTGTGTGTGTGTGTGTGCGTGTGCGTGTGTGTGTGTGTGTGTGTGTGTGTGTGAGAGAGAGAGAGAGACTTTTTACAGCAGTTTTATGGGTGTTGCTTTGCTCTGCTTTCAGGTGTCTGGGCTGGCTGGAGTTGCCTTTTTGATCATCATCTTCCCTGTTTAGTCGTAAATGTGACAGACAACAGCAACACATCCAGCCTCGTTATGGGTCAAGACAGGGGGAAGTATGATTTTTACATCGGCCTGGCTTTGGCCATCAGTTCCAGCATCTTCATCGGGGGAAGTTTCATCCTGAAGAAGAAAGGACTTCTGAGGCTGGCGAAGAAGGGATCGATGAGAGCAGGTACTAAGTTTTTATGTTCACCTAAGTTTTTATGTTCACCTCATACCATAACTAACCTGTTAAACTGTTCAGCGTTTGTTGGCTTCTCCGACACTCCCTGCTCTAGATGTGCTTCATTGACAAGCAAACAAGAAGTCAAACCAGTTGTGAGAGCCCATGAAGTAACCCACTCACACCTTCTGTGTAGACATGTTTAGTTCCGCTCTGGTGTTTACGCGTGTGTAGGGCGTTTAGTTCTCCTTTCTTTAAACTTCAGTTATCATAACCACCAGTAGTTCACTCAACCTTCACATCAGATCTGAATATTTCAGAGTGGGTGTAGAATTTAAATTTTAAATACACACTATTTCTATTTTAATGACATGATTCGTGTGTAATCTACTTTTTTTTGCTTTTCAGGGCAGGGTGGTCATGCATATCTTAAAGAATGGCTGTGGTGGGCTGGTTTACTTTCAAGTAAGTGATAAATGATAAATGACCCGCACTTGTATAGCGCCTTTCAGAGTCAAAGGACTCCAAAGTGCTTTACACTACAGTGTATCATTCATCCATTCACACACATATTCACACGCTGTTGATGATGAGCTACAGTGTAGCCACAGCTGCCCTGGGGCGCACTGACAGAGGTGAGGCTGCCGAACACATTTCATACGTAGTTTTACTCCTGAGCCCTCATTTATCAGCCTTACTTACAAACAGATCAGTGCGTATTTTGTACGTAGGAACGGTTTTACGCATCGAGTGGTATTTACCAATTTGTACTTGTGCGTGAAAATGGTCCTAAATATAAGAACAGCTCTGATCATGCGTAGGAACAGCATCTATTGGTAGAACGGGGAAACAGCAATTCTGAAGGTCTCAGTCATCCACGCGTGTTCCTCATCCACTAATTATTCTACCCAATAAATAATTATTTGAAATTATGTGGAAAAAACAGCTTTGTCGCATGAATGGTGCTAAAACCTATAAAAGACACGTGACAGACGGGTATCTGACATTGGCTGATCTCGTGTTACTGGAGGATTTTTCAGAGACTCTGAAGAAGACGTCTTCCGTGAGCGCACTGATGCTTGCTGAGGATCCAGAGTGGTTCCAGAGCAGATACTGCTTCCTGAGCTCAGTGGAGGCTGCAGTGTCAGCAAACATTTTCTAACAAGAACAAAACTAAACAGAACATGCATTCAACTCCTTAAATGTAAACTGTAATCAACAGCAGAATGGAACATTCAGTCCATTTATCTACGTTTCTTCATATTTAATCGTATATCGACCCATTATTTCTTTATTTCTGACAGAAAACTCTCTTCTGTCCTCCTGACCGTGTTTACTATAATAAAATTACAACCTCTGCAACTAGTTCTTCTACATCGGCAGCCAGTGCCTCAATCTCACTGTCAATAAAGTTATTCTTTTTTTGGGGGTGGAAGAACCCAAGGAATCCCCTCATGACCAGGTAGTGTGACCAAATGTGGTTAATTGAGGGCATTTCTGTATGTAAATGACGGTGAAAGGAGACGAGCACCTGTCGATGGGTACGCATACGTGGGATTTATCATCAGACGACTGCGGAGGAAAATGCGTAAGAGAGGCCACCGCATGTTTCATAGATCAGGATTTTGACTGTTCGTACGAACATTCTAAATTTCATTCGTAGGAGGGAATATAGGAATATTTCTACGAACGTTTGATAAATCAGGGCCCTGGTGTAACAGGATACACACCTTCCCAAATGTTCCACACATATGTTCTCCCCAAAGTTTTGGGTTCCATCAAGTATCATCAATGAGTGAGACGAGGCTTTAGGTTGTTTTAGGTTAGCACATATTTTGGCCTTGGAACTCTATCATGGGTGCCATGTCTTTGTTCTTGAATTTCAGTAGATTGGGGAACGATGTGTTACTTTTCTTGGGCTGCATGGTGGCACAGTTGATAGCACTGTTGCCTCGCAGTGAGAGGGTTGCAGGTTTGAATCCTGGCTGCAGCCTTTTTATGTGGAGTTCATATGTTCTCCCCATGGGTGGGTTTTCTTTTTTCCTATCCCCTAAAATGTATACTAGAAGACATTTGTTGTTCCATTTTGTTTACTAAAGTTTATTTACATTCCACCTGTCACAGGAACTAAAATAACAATGTGCTTCACAAAGAAAATTACATCAAAATTAAAACATGATTCAAAGATGAAAAAAGAACATTTTTGCAAAAAGAGATGTCTTTTTTTCTGTCAGATGTTTGTTTCTGGAAAGTTATGTAAGAAAAAAAACTGCAATAAATCTCAAATATTACAGGTACTTTTAGTGTCATTCTGTTGTGGAAATTAATTTAAACTATTCTATGAAAAAAAAAAAAAACCCTGCATTTTATAATTTAATTTATAAAAAAATATATGAGATGATTGTAATTTTTAGCCAAAGTTATTAAGAGCCTTTGTGGAAAATCCAAAGAGCCACTTGTGGCTCCAGAGCCACAGGTTGCAGACCCCTTGGTAACGTTTTGGCCCTAATATTTGAAATCATCATTTCAGAACTGTATTTTGTATTTACTCAAGTTGTTCTTGTTTATTTCAAAGTTATCTGGTCTGAGACGTGCAGTAACCAATAAAAGGCAAATACCTTTTCACAGCACTTTACTGTTAGCGGCTCCGCAGAATCTCCTGGTAAATTGTTTACAAGTTTGTGGAAAGCTTAATTTTCCTTGAATGTTACGTTTTTGTCTCTGCAGGAATGTTACTGAGTCTCAAACTGCAGAAGTTCTTTACTATTCATTACAATCCATTAAACTGAGACTGGATGTTTAATGCTCTTACAGATGAATGAGTTTTTAGGTCAGACTTTTAATGTCTTCTTGTATTTGTGCTTGAGAGCGAAGCTTACTCTACTTGTTATAACACAGACAGTATTACAGTGTCTCACCATGTTTGGCTTTGTTGCAACATATTTGTGTCCTGACCTTTTACAGTGGGCGCTGGGGAAGGAGCCAACTTTGCAGCTTATGCATTTGCTCCTGCAACTCTGGTAACTCCTCTGGGAGCCCTCAGTGTGCTTGTCAGGTACGGTATAGACGACTCACTGCGTGAAGATGATGTGTGAAACATCAGGGAGTCACCCTGACACATAAAGCCCTGATCTGTTTGTTCCATGCTTATTCATATCTCTAATACATAGACTTATAGTGCAAGGACAACTCTTTGTGTTTGTATAAATTCTCGTTTTATCAAGTAGTATACATGTTCATATCATCTGCACATCAGTTTTTTTCTATATCTTGTACACATCACCATGACACGTGTTTGTTTTTTTTGTAGCGCGGTGTTGTCATCCTACTTCCTGACAGAGCGGTTAAACCTGCACGGGAAGCTCGGCTGTCTGTTGAGCATCCTGGGCTCCACCACCATGGTGATTCACGCTCCGCAGGAGGAGGAGATCAGCAGCCTGGAAGACATGGCCAAGAAACTGGTTGACCCAGGTACAGAAGAAACTAGCTTTACATCCCGTCATGAATCAAAAGGTTTATCAAATACTTAACACAGTATCGGTCTTGGCTAAATGAATGCTGTAAAGGATTGTAATGCATCAGTCAGTGGGGTTGTACCATGAAGCAGGAGTTCCTGCTGGGCTGAAAGCATCATTTTGTAGTATTATATACATTGAACCATAGGAAATATAATAAAAACAATACAAATCTGGAATATTACTCAAAATCAGGATTATAAATCAAACTGATGTTGTAGAATGAAGTTAGCTAGAGTGAGGGTAGAGGATGCTGAAGATGGGACTAAATGAAGAGCGATGATTCGCTACGGTGACCCCCTGAAGGAAAAAGCCCAAAGAGAAATGAGGCGTAGAAGAATGGGCTGTAGGTGTTTTTCATATTTGGTCTGGATTCACTGAAAAGTCTCAGACATCTTCACACCAGAGAATATTTAATGAAGAATATTAATTTGAAGTGATTTTATTGGACAGAATCTGAGCAGAATAAATGTTTTAGGTGTTTATGTTCTGATCCAAACAGCAGCAGGTTTACACGACTAACAGCTTCTCGTCTTCTAACTTTGATCATTAGAGATGCACAGGTTCTGCTTTTGAGAATGGATGCTGATTTTTACAGTTCCAACCCGCTAATCCCGATTTTGGTCAATCCTAATTCATCTTAAAGACCAGAAACTTCCACTTGGAGGTCTGTCATTACTAGCATGAATTGGCTCTCAGCAATGGTGCGTTCACTGACTGGGAAAAATCTGGAGGTTTTGATTTTCAGTTTGGCCAATTACTAAGTAAGCTAGCCATGCTGGGTACTGGGCAGGTGTGATCAGCAGCTAATTTGTTGTTTTATTCATTCATCACTAGTGGAAAATGTTTTTCCTATCAGGGCTTTTATTTCCTTCACTGTCTTTTAATAAAATCTGCTGTTGTAACGAAGTCTGATGGTTACTTGTGTGTTTTGTTTTTTCTGTAACTTGTTTGATTGGTTAAATTTCAGTAGAAAATGTGTCAAATGCATGAAACGCAACTCTATATGTGAATGAGGACTGAGGCCAGAGCTGAAAGTCTGAGTTATCAAAATACCACCTCTGGTACCATCGTTGTAGAACCTGTAATCTAGAGTTTTAGGTCTAATTAATCCAGACTATGGGACAACAAGCTCTGCTGGGCTTAATTTGTTCTGTAGTAAACCGCTGGAGAGTTGTGAATGAGTTGATGACAGCTTAAGTTTGCGTTTATTGGAACTGATGCCACAGCAGTAACCAGTATTATCACAACTGCATATTGTGTCGAATTAGTATTAAAATCTCCCTCTTAACTTTAATTCATCAGTATTATACAGAAAGCAGTGACATGATATACTTGTATAAAAATGCTGAATTAATTTACCTTTTTTTTTTTTTTAGGGTTTTGTGTATTTGCTACTCTTGTCATCATCGTGGCTCTCATCTTCATATTTGTCATCAGCCCACGCCATGGTCAGACCAATATTCTGGTCTACATCACCATCTGCTCGGTGATCGGGGCGCTGTCCGTGTCCTGTGTTAAAGGACTGGGGATTGCCATCAAGGAAGCCATCAGTGGGAAGAACGTGGCGAAGAACCCGCTGGCCTGGATCCTGCTCTTTGGTCTGGTAGGCTGTGTGAGCACACAGATAAACTACCTAAACAAGGCTCTGGATATATTCAACACCTCCCTGGTGACACCCATCTACTACGTGTTCTTCACCACATCGGTGCTCACGTGCTCCGCCATCCTCTTCAAGGAGTGGGAGCACATGGGCTCTGACGACGTGATCGGTACCCTCAGCGGCTTCCTCACAATCATCGTAGGCATCTTTCTGCTGCACGCCTTCAAAGACATCAACATTAGCTTGGCTTCTCTGGCCGTGTCCATGAGGAAAGAGGAACGGGCGTGTCCAGCAGCCAACGGCATGGCCTCCCACAGCACTTATGAACTGCTGCATAACGAGTCCACAGATGACATGGAGGACAGGGACATGAATCTGCCTTTTGACAGCGTCTCAAGGAGGAACGGAGCCATGACTTCCTCTTTGGATATACAATAAACTTTGTGCTTTGATTCAACCGTGGTATTAACATGGTTTCTATAAACAATGAGACAATCAACTGTGAGGGGAAGGGACGTAGACGGACCTGTAGATTGTATTGGTTTTAATTTGCCTTACTTTCCTCAGAACGTGACTTTGTCATGTTCAGTTACAGAAATCCATTCCTCTGTAGCTCTGTACATACGATTCTTTTAAGAGTTGTTTTGTTATACATAATGATTTTCATGCACTGACTTACTTTCTATGAATCTGAAGCTAATATATATTCTATATCAGGACCTGCTGATTATGGATTTAATGGAATATTCACTCTGATTTGACTTTTTATGATACTTGAAAATAACTTGTGTTGGGGGACCTTCTGAACCGGGGAGAAGTTTTTACATAAATTCTTCACATGAACCAACAGATTTGATACATATTTATTGAATTAAAATGATTAAAACATTACAAAGACAAGGCACAGCGAATAATTGCTTCACAAAATGTTGAGCATCATTACATTTCCTTTAAATGTTTTAGCATGCATATTTAAAAGTACAAAATTACTCTTGCCCTCTCTTAAAATAAGGTCCTGTTCCCCTTTAATATTCCACCACGGCAAACCCTTAAATACTCATCTGATGAACCTAATATCCCTCTCATCTATAGCTACCTGCAAGTACAAAAGTAAGAATAGCTCTTCCAATCGAGGCGGTGTCTATTCTTTTCTCATAAGGCACAAGTGAATACAAAAAAAAGGGCCTAACATATTGCATTAATGGTCCGTTACTAACAACCTAAACACACGATGAGGAGTTGTAGTTGGTCTGGTAATGCTGGTGTGTCGTTCTGGTCCACATAAGAATGCTCTGAGCAGCACCTCAGCTGCTGGCGAGCGACTGGTGAATCGGAGGCTGGAAGCATCGGACGTGTTCCACCGGCATGTTCTCTCCATCTCCAGACTTCATATACTTGTACAAGATGGCAAAGATCTCATCATTGAGGACTTGGAATTTGCGGATTCGTTCCACCATCTTCTTTAGAGGCTAGAAGGAAACCAAAAACATGAATGCACTCAGTTGTGTTGCTCAGTCTTCTAGTAGAAACATGAGACGTATTTGCTCACATGTCCGAGGTCTAAAGTGTGATGCAGGAAAGTACGGCAACATAATAGGGTCATTGTGAACAGAAAAACAGCTAGGTGAAGGGTCAAAATCTGAGAATCTCATTCTGAGAATTATGTCATAAAAATTAATGGTTGAAAAGTCTTAAATTATATGATTAATGATATAAACCAACCTACTAGAATAAAAATGTGATTTTCTAACAATATTCCCAAAAACTACAAGAAAAAATTCCGTTTACTTAGATTAATGATCAATTTGTGTAAAAAAAGACAAAAATCCAGGAATTAAAGTTGTAGATGTAAAATAAAATCTAGTCTTTTGTTTGTTAATTATACAAATTGTAGAAGCATTTAACACATTCAGACTCCCCTCAGTGAGATTTGCTTACACTTATCTCCAACTCACCTTCATCTGAAGCTGAGCTGACTAACTTGGTAATAATTTATCCATCAAACCAAGAATTCCCAGGAAAAATAAATCTTAAGCTAAATTTAAAATACCAAGTTTAACAAATGAACTAGTTTGTAGTTTTGTGCTCCAATGATCTGGTTTTATAAACTGAATGCTGGAGGGACCAGTGGTGCCTGTGTTTGGCAGGCTGCTAGATATCTTCGGAACTCTATTTTTTTGACGGGGGAGTGGCATCCTGACCAATCATAGGCTTTACATCTCCATCACTTTCGACAGATAGTTAGAAAATTGGGCATGTCTCCATCCTCTGTGGGCCTGCGGCAGAGCCCTTGCATCGACGCATCATGATGTCTCCGTACCCACACAAATGGAGAAGTATGAATCAGGCTTTAGTGTGGTGATAATAAAGAAGTCAGGTCAGTGACCCCTCATTCACAGAGTACAAAACTGATGTGGTCCAGCTTCAGGATGGACTGCCATTCACACTGACTGCAGTTTGCGTGTAGCCTAAGAAATCTAGACCGAAGCAAAATGATTTTGCTCTGCATGTCGGTCTAACCACGCTCCATTGGAACATCTGCAGCCCCAGCCAGTCTAGTTGCTGGCCAATCACAGCTCTCTATCGGTTTGGTGGGCGGGATGTTACTGGGACAGAGAAACTAAGATGGCAACGGCTCGTTTGAAATGACTTTGGTATCAACTTTGGACTATTTCTTTGAGTCAAGAGCAGATATAGGTACTTTATTTAGAAAAAGGATGTATTTGCATCTTCTTCGACAGTGTATGGCAGACTGCCCCATTGACTGGCCTCCATAGCGGTGAGTATGTCACGCTGTTCGTTGTCCAATAGCATGCGGAGACAGTTTAAAAGACAACCATAGATTCCGCCCCATGACTGAGAGAGGTCAATGTGTTGTGGCCAGACTATAAACTGCCTGGCCCAAAAAAAAGTCACCACCAAAAAAAAAGGTTACAAACTCTAATATTCTGGTGGACCGCCTTTAGCTTTGATCACGGCACGAATTAGTAGGGAAACTTTATGGAGCTACGCATCCGAATCTGCAATGCACTGCAGCCGGTGTGAATGCTGTGATTGGGCTCAATGATTTTTGATATTTGCGAACGCCGTACGGAAACAGGACCGCATCTGTTTCGCATTTGGCGTGAATGAGACATAACACTGGACGTCCTGCAGCTGCTCTGTTTCCCTCTGACTGTCAGAGACACTCTGGGCTACAAAGACCCTAACCCTGCAGCAGAAGGTGGAGTTAGGATTTAAAATTTTGTCCATCTTCCTGTTTGTACAGAAACTTAAAATCGGTTACAGGCACAAAGCAACAAATTTCTTGTTATGTTCTTCCTGTGTTTATTTTTCATCTCCATTGGTTTTTCTTGTTTTAACACAGTGGCGACAGTAGTCGCCGAAACAGTCAGTGATTAAAGGTAAATGAAACATCATAATACTGTGTTAAAACAAGAAAAACCAATGGAGACAAAGCAACAAAGTCATGATAAAGTGTTTAAAGGTTGGAATCCTCGTCTCTGACTCACCACACTCTTGATGATCTCATCTTTGCCATCATGCTTCTGCACTTTGAGGAGGTGGTAGCTGAAGTCCAGGATGTCAAAGCGTCTCTGTTGTCCCAGAAGAGCGATGATCATGCAGCCAGCCCAGTGGAGGCCGTCACCAAAGCACTGCCTGGAGAACAGGAATGCGACGCATCAGGAAACAGCTTCTATGTTCTGTTGTTATTTTTAGAAATGTGAGCTGCTGCACTCACTCCACAGTGAACTCATGGGCTCCCACGGGGATGCAGTACACAAACTGCATGGCGCTCCAGAGGCGGTGGAACTCCACGCACTCGTCTACATGCATCACGCCGTTACTGGGCAATGGCCCGCGCCAGATTGGGTCGTCCAGGAAGCCCCGCACGCGTGTGAGGATGACTTCAAACATGGACAGGCCGCAGCACAGCCTCTCTTTGGTCAGCAGGTCACCTTCACGGGCGATGGCAATTTGCTAAAATGAACAGAATGAACAGAATGTCACTCGACCAGCTTTGGTAAAATTAAAGTATGATATAAAAATTACATCTATGCTGATTCTGCTGACAGAATTATTATAATGTTGGTTCTACCTGTGGGGTTCCGAGGCGCTCTATCAGAGGAACCATGTGCAGAGCTGTGTATTTAGCTTCTAAGCGCTTCATCTTGGCATCCAGGCGTTCCCCCTCTACAGGAAAGAGTTAATGGAGATTCTCTAAATTATTTTAACTGCAGTTTCTATATTTTGTGTTAAAAGTGGAAAATAATATGCAAACTAGTATTTCATACATCTTGTTAGATTTCTAAAAGTCACTTTGAAACCTGCAGTTTGTGTCACATGACCTATTGTTGGGGGGGGGGGGGGTCACAACTCCCAAAAGAAGAGTAAATTGCAAACAAACCGAGGTTTAATTAAAACTCTCACCCACATGACGTTTCCTTCTATGAAACATGTTACAAAAGTGATTTGCACATGTTCAGACGTGATCATGTGATCCAAAGCTGCATGGCTTTTTGCAGCACTTCTGACTGACCCAGGATCTGTTGTCTCAACTATTTTATACATTCAGGGTTTTCTCCAGGCTTTAAAAGTGTTACTGCCATAGCAGCATTCACTGACTTATTTCAAACTGGCAAAACTCAAAACTATTAGAGTCTGCTGGAGTTTTCAGGAGTTTAATTCACAAAACTACACTGCCTGGCCAAAAAAAAAAAAAAGGGTCACACTCTAATATTTTGTTGGACCACCTTTAGCTTTGATTACGTCACACGTTCGCTGTGGCATTGTTTTGATAAGCCTTTGCATTATCACCAGATTTATTTCCATCCAGTGTTGCATCAACCTTTCACCAAGATCTTGCATTGATGATGGTAGAGTCTGACCGCTGCACAAAGCCTTCTCCAGCACATCCCAAAGATTCTCAATGGGGTTAAGGTCTGGACTCTGTGGTGGCCAATCCATGTGTGAAAATGATGTCTCATGCTCCCTGAACCACTCTTTCACTATTTGAGCCCGATGAATCCTGGCATTGTCATCTTGGAATATGCCCGTGCCATCAGGGAAGAACAAATCCATTGATGGAATAACCTGGTCATTCAGTATATTCAGGTAGTCAGCTGACCTCATTATTGGAGCACATCCTGTTGCTGAACCTAGACCTGACCAACTGCAGCAACCCCAGATCTTAGCACTGCCCCCACAGGCTTGTACAGTAGGCACTAGGCATGATGGGTGCATCACTTCATCTGCCTCTCTTCTTACCCTGATGCACCCATCACTCTGGAACAGGGTCCATCTGGACTCATCAGACCAGTTTTTAATAACGCGTTGGACAGTTCTGAACCCAGTTTTAGTCGTTTCTGCAATCTCCTTAGATGTTTTCTCTGCTTGATGCATGCCAATGATGTCACCCTTCTCAACCAGACTAACATCTTTTCCATGACCCAGCTGAAAGATAATCACCCATGCAGTAATTATCCAATAGGAGGTTTACCTGTTTGTTTAGTTAAATCATTGTGGTGACTTTTTTTTGGACAGGCAGTGTATAAGACAACTATGAATTTAAAAACAAATTAGTGTGAATAATTTACCCATTTCTTTATTAAAACAGCTTCATTCATGCGTTTGTTGCCTCTGCAAAGATGCATGAAGTAGTGACAGAGAAGGAAAGTCTTTAAATATTCATCAACACTGATCCAATTGTTCTGTAAATGAGGATGAGAGTGTTTTGTGCTACGTTTAGCCCCCTATCTGGACTTCTATGCTGAAAGACACATTTACAGTCCAGATGTGGTGATTTTGTGACATCTCAGCTTCTGTGCTTCTGACACCAGACTGGTCATTCAGTTCCTAGCTCAGTAACAGCAGCCTCATCCTGTCCAAACACTGATGACTCCTCACTTTAAACCACCTGTGACTGGATCTACTCACCTTTAACATGGACTCTGGGAAGAATGTTCTGGAAAGGTGCAGCATGCAGTAAATCACAAACTTCCTCCTGCGACTGGAGGGAACAGACACTACAGGAGTTAAACAGCTGCCAAGTACCAACAGACATGAAACGAGACCTGAGGCGTGGCTCATACCAGGCTCTGTTCACTCAGCAGACAGAACAGGATGGCGTTGCCCACCTCCCTCAGGTTCTGGAAACACACCGTCTTGAGCTCGGCATACTCAATGATGTCCTTCAGCTGGTGATGGAAGAACTCCAGGATACCTGCAGGAAAACAGCCGTGTAGTTTTACCTCCTTTATCTGTCACACACATTTAAAAAGCAGCCGCAGTGGAAAGCAAAAGAAAGAACTCTACAACACAAGCTCTGGGTTGATGCTTCCACAGGATCACGGCTACAACTTTACCTACCAGGAGAACCGTACTCATGACGCGGAAGTCTGCAGATCTTAGGCATCACCTCCATCAGGGTCTTCACATACTGCAGTATGGTGCCCTGAAGCTGAGCAGCAACAAAACAAACTCAAACTACTGGTTTTTTTAGTGATTTACCTTAACTATGAATGTTCAGGAGCTTTGCTACTCACCAGGCTTTTGACGACCTTAAGCAGCTCCTCCATCACCACAGCGATGCCCTGGTAGCCTAACAGTCTGCACATGACCTTAATGTGGGGGGGCCCCAGAAAGTTCCTGTAGTAGCTGTATGTGCTGCTGTAGGCCAGGTTCAACGTCTACACAGAGACACACGGGGGACAGTGAGACAAACACCTGAATAAACACCACATGGTTTCACTGCAGGGATGACATCATCAGCCAGGAGGAACGCTCAGATAACAAACCAACATCACCATGACAACACACTAATAGTTATTCAGGAAGGTCCATGCTCATTGGAAAGTCACTTAGAGGTAAAGTTCAATTTGACTTCAAGGTGGAATATTTAATGTTCCCAGAAGCATCTCATGCCAGGGTTTGGAACTCAGACAATTCCATGTTTAGAAACGATGACTCATGTTTAGCTGTTCTAGTCAAATCTAAAAAAAATAACAAGATTTCACATGATCTATCAGCACTCAGAGTGTGTTATGGTACGAGCATCACATTTTAGCTCAATATCTGTTAAATGGACTAAGTTTGCTGATTAGCTGTGGTCGGCCATCTTGAATCAGATTCTCTAAAGGTTAAGCTGGATATGTAAATCCAGTGATTACTTTCATAGTTGTTTCTTCAGAATCCATTCAGTGATTTGTGAGATTTTTCTCTACAAAAAAGCACACAGACTAAAGCAGCGTTTGCCTTTCAACAGTGGATGACAAAAGAAAATCCCCCAGTGTCAGACAATCAGGAATAACGTTGAATCCAACATGAATGCCTTGTTGAAAACTAGTGACTGGCTCAGTAAAAAGGTTTTTTAAAAGACATTTCCGTCAGTCTGAATAAATCAGGCCCAGATGGTGCTTAAACAACCCCCATCAGAGAAACCTTATGAACACCAGCATTGCTAAAATGATCTCTAACTCGTTTAGTGATAAAATCCTGAGTTCCTCACTTCAACTGGAACAGGCTCAACTTGATTGTGAGGCAAGCTTTAGCTTTGACTCCATGATAAAATGTGATTCGGCATGCACGTCTAAGGATGATGAAGGCGCAAACGCTAGCTCCACTTAGAAATGATAAAACAGATAAAACGATGACCACACCTATGGGAACTAGACATTACTTCACCAAATTTAATGACAGTTTGACTTATTGAGCTTCATTGGGCAAACAATAGGTCCAACATGCGGCTCGACCAGTTCAGCCACATTTCACCTCCTCCCTGGATCTTCACTCAATATGCAGATACAACAGCACAGCCCAGTGGTTAGGAGGGAAATTAAAGATCAACGTTACTCATATTTTTAATACATTTGAAGTGGTCTCTAGTAGGAATGAGTGCCTTGGAAAGGGGAGAGAGCTCAGCTGGAGGAAAACACAACATGATTTAAGAGTCTTATTTCCTGGATATCTCTCCTCTGATTGGCTAACAGCAACACAACTCTACCACTGACTCTGTTTGCTCTGCAACGTTAATGTTTTATTTCCACAAATAACACAAGCCTGGAGGAGTTGTTATGTTGTAGAGTTGCTAATGCTAACAGTTAGCTTCTACTAGTCAAGGCGTTCTTTGCGGTTTCCTGGACACTAAACCAACAACAGCCTTCCCCATCATGAGTCAAGATGGGTGAGTCCATGAATGTTAAGTGACAGTGTGACGTAGATCTGTGAGGCTTTTCTGAACAGAGCGTTTTTTCCATCTTTTTTTTATCAGAAGCTAATGCAGGAGCTAGGTGTAGGAGACTATTTTCATGTTCAGCCTGGATGTTAAACTCAGAGTGACTGATTATAATCAGAAATAATATTTAGAAATGGTTTGTCCAGTGAAGTACACCTTTAAAGAATACCCCTACACCGTCTCCAGCTGAAACAGCAAGTCTAATATCATCCCTGAGCAAAGTATGACCTACATATGACCCTTAGATCCAAAATGCAGGTTTTTTTCCTCTCCTAACATTTGAAGCAGGAGATTTTAGCTCCCTTTCCTGCTGCTGTTGCTCTAATCCAGTAACACTCCCTCTAGTGTGGCAGCATCTGAGATAAAAACAGGCTGATCCCTGCTTGGGTCTCACACAGCGGCACCGAGCGAGCGTCGCCTCTCTGCTCTCTGAAAATGGAATAGATGCCTGAGTATCAGCAGCGCTGGATAATCTGATCAAACACTGGTATGGTCATCACGTGCAGCCAGCGTTTCCCCGGTAAGTCTGCCTTATTGATACGATACTCTGTTACCATAGAGATGGCTTTGTTCGGTCGTCATCAGCCGTGATAGAGAGTCGGACGCAATTTTTGAATAATTTGAAAAAAAAAGGTGCGACTAGTAAAACGTGAGGGCTGAAGTGATTTACCTAAACATTCCAACTTTGAACCTAGAATTTGAAGTGACCCGTAGCTAAAATCACAACAAAACAGTACCTGGGGTTAGACAGAAACATGGATGTAAAAATACATTTAAAAATCAACACAGAACTGACATAAACCCTCAAATAACCTTCAAACACCTAATTTATTTGATCAGAAACACTTATTTTGTGTCCTTCAGGACAAAATTAAGTATGTGTGTTTCTGACGGAAGTAAAACTAGAATCGGGGGGTCTCATCGTGGGTTTCGGGTTGGCAGAACTCTCCTAACAGGTGACTCTCAGCATAGATAAGCCTCTTCACCATCTATCCTGCATTATGTCATTTGCTGAACATCTGCACACATGCTCATCTTCCTCCCAGCATTTCACAGATAATCCTTGGTACAATGCTTTTTAATCTCTTATAGTTTTTTCTTTTTTTAAGGCCCAGGAGAGAAAGAACATGTGATGTTGAGGTTATTATTATGTTTAATGCTTAATAATGATGGGAGCAAAATGTTTACCAGCTGTGATGTTTGGATTTTACAGTTTGCTTTAACACTGGGAACACACGGCAGCTATAAACGCCGTTCACTCGTACCGCCGTAGCTCTTCAGGATGGCAGTAGCAGTCTACAACATCTCCTCCACCTCAGCCAGGGTGAGCTGGCCGGCCTCCCCCACCTGCCTCGACACCTTCTACAGCGTCATGTACGACCCCAACTGGAACAGTCTGATTATGGGCTTCACGCGCAAAAGCTTCAAGCACGAGGAGCGAATCCCCGTCAGTCAGACCAGCACACACCTGAACAACCTCCTCCCACAGACCGCCTACTTCTTGTGCGTGACGTGCCAGGCCGCCAATCCGGTGCGGGATCAGTGCCAGGTGTTCAGCACTCAGAGCGAGAGCAGCGAAGGCCACGACAGGGCCGGCTGGGAGCTGGCCGTGGGAGTCTGGCTGACCTGCTGCCTTTTGCTCCTGGTCATCGCTGGCATCTTGCTGTGGGGATGCCTTCACAACACGTGCTCCTTCCCCAGGCGAGCCGCCGACGGCTGCCCGGTGGTGACCACCTCCACCCGCCAAGACGTGTCGGGGTCGGAGCATCTCTTCACGCCCAGAAGCAGCAGCGAGGACAGCATCAAACGCGCCACCATCATCCAACCCTCGCTCATGTCGACGCAACCCTCCGGCCACATAATTACCCAAGACCATGAGGATGTCCGCTAAGCTGGCCGACAGCGAGCCAGCTTTAATCGACTGGATTAAGGTCATCACAGCATTGTTTAGCCCCGGCTCAAATGCCACTAAAATTTTTACCCACTGAATGGAAATCCTTTTTGTCTTTACAATAATACACATTTCCTCTAAACGGTGAATTAACCTCCACACATGAACTGTTCCACTGACCGTGGTTGTTCTCATAAGAAAGAAGCTCACAAAGGACTTTTTTTTAACCTTTGTTTTTTTGTGATTCATCAGATTTCTGCACATGGACAACTTTCCCATTTTTTTTTTTTTTGCACAGCGTTTCCCTTATTAAAGCTCTTCCCACAGATATTCCTTATGTGGTGAATGTTTGGCTTCAGCGTGTGCGTGTGGACAGCTGGTCGGGTCAAGCCAGAAGTCAGGAGAAAAAAAAAATCCTCCACTCCTGGAATCCAAGAGAGGCTTTCTCTGGGAGTGATGATAAAAGAAAAATGCACTGACCTTTGACCCATACAGATAGTGAGGCTGAGCGTTGGGAGGCTTATCCCTCTGAAACTCCTGAGAGAAAGGCAGGATGGTCCGCACAAACCTAAACACACAGAAGGAGATTATGTAAACGCGCGTCACCGCTGACACAAACATCGGCACAGAAACACACAGAGAGACGCAGGAAGCTGGAAATAAGCACACATGTATGGATTTCACTGTGATGTAATCTGTCAGAAGCATTAAAAACATCAGCAGTAACAGGGAGGGAAGGGATTTGACTTTATTCTACACCAAAGAATCTGACACACCTTTTTGAGCTGAACATGAAGATTTAATAGCCGTGTTACTGTTAAAAATAACCTGATGTCTTTACTCCCATGAGTAGCTGAAGTCAGTGTGAGCCTGCAGAGAAGAGTGCTGTACCCTCTTGTAAACCGCTTTAATTGAACATTCACCTCAGAGAGTTGTGTTCACATCAGTGATGAATGGAAACTAGCTCTGATATTAATCGTTTCACATAAAACAAGAGTGGAGGCTCTGTCTGAACAATGGATGTTATTAAAATCCTTTTTTATATCCATCCATCCATCTACACTGTATTATTACACCTTTTGAACTACACCAACCTCTAGGGGGCAGAATTGTACATACACATTAATCATCTATCAAAATATAGAGGAAGATCATCTCAGCTTGGTCTAAAAGATTCTCCAAAAAATTATTTTCTTTCTTCTTATCTATTTGAGCAAACAAATAGCCATCAGTATTTCAAAAAGTTGATGACTTCATTTTTTTAAAGGACTCATTTACTCATTTTTCAATAGATTTCGGAGGAGTGGGGGGGCGGATAAGGACAGGACTATGAGTCTTGCTTATTAATATTCGTGAAATGCAAAAATCTCGCCTCTGATTGGCCAACAACAACATGACTCTTCCGCTGCCTCCATTCGCTCCTTTCATGGGTAACAAATGCAACATTGATGTTTTATCTCCACAAATAAGCTTGAACGTGTTTTGCCATGTTGTGGAGTTGCTAATGCTAATGGTTAGCATCTACTAGCCAAGGTGAGTCCATGAATGTAAATATTTCCCCGTGACGAAGAACAGACTTTTTTTCTGACCCAAGCGTTTCATTGTCAATCCCTGTCTGTGACTAATGTAGGCGATACGGGCTAAAGACCATTTTCATGTTCAGCGTGCATTTGCAACTTAGAGTGACCGATCGTATTTAAAAAGAACAAGTATTAAACCGTTTCCCAGTGAAAGAGGCCCTACTGGTTCCATTTTCATATTTGTTTAAAGTTTTCTGATCCCTTTGACCTCTCACTGACCAGCATCCTGCAAACACACAAAGCTCATTGCTAACATTTTTGTCACAATGGAAGTCATCTTCTTTAAAACAAGTACAGACTAACACACCTGTTGGTAGAGCCGTTATAGCAATAGTTGGGCAGGAAGTCGTAGTTGAGCTCCCAGAAGACGTGCAGCGTTATCCTGCCGTAGGGAGCCGACACGTTGTGGTTGGCCTCGCGGAACATGGCGTCAAAGCTGTCCAGAGTCACAAACTTACTGAGGAGCTTGTGCGTCAAGCGGTTGATCTCCAGAAGACCTTCCAGTTCCTATAACCAGGTAAAAACCAGAGAAACCACTCTCAAATGCACAGGAAATAGAAAGTGGTTTTATGGTGTTAAGATGAGTTAACATACCATTACGGAGGTGAGGTCCTCGCTCTCAAACCGGTTTATAGCGAGCTCCAAAGACCTATGAAGAGCAGCTGAAACTCTCTGAGTGATGAGTCTGTTTAGATCAATGGAGCGACCCAGGAGCTAAAGAAGATGTTTAGTTAGAACACAAAACGAAATAATGAAGGTACCAAAACAAAGACCAGGATCAGCGCACACCTGGACATGGCGCTGCTTCAGCAGAGTCTCATAGCGATTTGACGCCGGCCAGGGAATGTTCGCTCCTTGGTTCTTACATTCAGTCCTCAAACGTTTGTCCAGCAGAAGACTAAAATAAAAAAAAAGTCAGATCAACAGAAAAAAAGGTGTTTAAATTTTAGATATGGGGATTTTAAAAGCTGTTATTATGCAATTTGTTGACATTTTTCTAAGAAGAAACGATGAAAGAGAAAATTCTAAATTAAACTGACTCTTAAACAATAATAAACAAAAATCCTGAATGAGTCGTGTGTTTCTGAGCTCAACTGTTCTGGTCTGGTAAGTAAAAATAAAGCAGGACTTCACTTTCATTATTATTGTGATCATCTTGGTTAATTACTTTTCATGTTTTTCCATCAACTTTTGCAAAAACTGCATGAATCACTCTGCTGATTTAGTGGGAAACCCTCCAGGTTGTGAAAAGCTGAAGTGCAACATGTTTATATGATCAGTGGTCAGACACACATGACCCTGTGGGTTCATAAAGATCAGAGCCACCTACCTTCCAGCTAGTATCTTGTAGTGGGCAAAGATCTGATCTGCTAGCTTGTAGACAAACTGATCAAAGCACAAGTTGACCTGAAACGACAAATCCACAGCTGGGTATGAGGATGAATGCTCAGAACGACGAATGAAAACCTTCAGGTTTCAACTCAGCGTACTCAGTTGTTTTGAGAAAACAGGACAAATTTAACATTTTATTATTATTTAATGAGACGAACAGCTATTAAAATGGATTTCTTCTGCTAAAAAATATACTTGAACTTAGCACACGGTAACAAAGCTGTGTAACTATACTAGCTGAATTTCTATGAGCTGCAACACAGTGCCAGAAAATGAAGGAATTAAAATGCGTTTATGCATAAAAGTTATTAATTCATCTCCTATCCATTTTAGTTTGGAAAAATTAGCTAATGGCTAGTCTCAGCATAGCTAGGAGCTAAGTGAGAAGCTGTCGTCTGAAAACACAGTGGACAGTAGCGCATGCAAGAGTTACTTTATAATTTTACACCTGCAAAACAAGTAATGCATGATGAAACGTTTGTATGAACCGCTGTCAAATCTTTGAAACTGGAATCAATCCCCTTTGGTCGTATTTCTCCAAATAAAAGCCGTAGAGGAGGCCATCAGCAACAAGAGAGGTGGTAAAATGTATAACTTTTACACAAACGCTCATTTTTTACGAGAAACAAACCTACAAACCACATATTTATTAGTAAAGTAGAATTATGTTGCAAAGCTTTATTGTGTCGTTCCAACGATTAAGTTTGATAGAATAATAAATGATCACATATACAATAAAAATACATTACCTCTGCTTCTATTTCATCATACAGGAACTGTTTCTTGAACTTGGTAAGGGCGTAGTGTGCGCTGTCGTTGTACAAATCCAGGGGATACAACACATACCTGCACAGGGGAGAAAAAGTTATTCATCAAGAATCAGCTGGATTCATGCGTCCAAAATGAATGATATGAGAGGTGTGAAAAAATTTAACACAACCAGTAATCACCGTGATTAAAATAAACAAAAATACATGAAAAGTAATAAAAGCAAGTCAACGTTTGTTCCACATGCAGCGAAACGGAGTTACAGCATCACGACTCATGCCAGTCTATGTGCTTAATGGCTTATGTAAATCTGCCTTGTATGAGAATAATCCTGCAGCAAAATGTTTAAAACAGGCAGGAAGCTCAAACTGTCAAATTCACAGTTTAGTTAAATAAGATCTCCACCCAGCAGCTTCTGAGGTCTTCAGCCTTTTATTGTCTTTTCCCCAACAGAGGAAAAACAATTATAAAATAAGTTAGGAGTTGGATGATGGTGTGTCTCCTTTACGATCCTTAATAACACAAAACAATTCAAGTCTCATTTACTCCATCATGGAAGCCTCTTTGGTCTCCAGGATGTGGTCGGTGAGGATCCACGGCATGGACATCTCGATGGGGAACTGGATCCTGCGACCCATAGTGAGCTCCAGAAAGAACTCCCTGAACCAGAGCTGGGAGAGGTCACAACACTGCTGCAAGGTCTCTGGGAAAAGGGAAAAACAATGGAGCAATTAGTGTTGGGACAACTGGAGCTCGAAGACACTCCTGGACTCGCTTCTTACCGCTAAAATTCAGCAGGTGCGTGTAAAAGAAGGACTCCTTGTGAAACTTCTCGATGTCCAGGATGGTGGGACCCTCGAGGCTGCTGCGCAGAGTCTTCTTTGAGCCGCTTTTGTCTGCAACAAGGGACTCCAGCATGGTCCTCACCATGTAGAGCTGCACACATGAACCAGGTAACAAAGATGGATGTTTTTAGCATCAGCGCGCTGGTGCTCTAGCTCCAGCCATCAAACACCACACAAATGAAGGCAAGCCTGTGTAAAAGCTCTGGGTCAAGAACATTTTGTCATCAGAAAAACTAATTTTCATAATCTATCATCACTAAAACATGTTAGTTGAGGGAAAAGTGTTACACAAGGTGAGTGGACTGAAGTTATGCACCTGAAAAACCGATTAGTTCTTGGGAGTGACCTGTAAGCTGATAAATCTGCACTTTATGCAACATGATGGATTAAACAATTTGCCTGAGATTTATCGCTCAGTCAGAGCATCGGACACGCTGACCGGAAAGCCAAGATAACACCGATCATCCTAAAAGGCAAAGTTCTGATGGTTAAAATTAACCAGACACATCAGAGGTCAAAGGTAACGACGACAAAAACGTAGAACAGCCTGATTTATGAAGCAGAGCATCCCAGTGAGGTGATCCAGACGGATCATAGAAAATTCAACTTTGACAGGTTGTAAACCTGAGCTTTAATCCGATGTGCCACACGAGCTTCATAAGCCCGATTAATGTGATCTAGCAGAGCTCAGTCCTGTCGCACCTTGGAGGTGTGGGGCAGGATTACAGCTGGGATCAGAAAACAGCCTCATCACAACATAATCCATGATAATCACAGTAACATCATCATGGCTGCTTCTAGAAAGAGATGCACCAAGTTATGTGTGTTTGATAATCGTTTCATGAAAAGTGATAATAGGGTAATACATTTATTTTATTTACTTTAGTAAAATTAGTTTTACATCCGAATTGGAAAACAAAAAATACTGATGGAGACGAGAACTACAAAATTACAGCAGATTTTTAAAATCTGAGCTCAGAAGAGCAAGAACGGTGCAGAAAAAAGAGGTTTTCTGGTTCCATTGCAGTGAAATGTTGATGAAGAGTTATGCTAACACTACTGTGTTGTTGTGAATTACAGGTAAAAAAAGCATCAACTAGAGGTGAGGGTTCTGAAAGCAGGACTCCAGCAGCTTTAATATGAGATAAAGACACAAATGATGCTCAAATGTTCTCATTACGATTCTTTCACCAGTGTTTCTCACCCAGAAGGTTTTTCAAATTTTATCTCCAATCAGTCCCAACCTAGTTTCATACCAACCACTAACATAAAACAAAACCTACATAAACAGAGGTGGAGGTCTGAGCATTCAGCTTTACAATGCTGCTCTGAACCTGAAGAGTTTCACATCTTGAGGAATGTGATCATCTTGATTGTGTACCAGAATGTCAGAGACTCCCACACCCCACAGGAGGGGGGACTCAAGGTCTGAGTTGCTAACTAGCTTACACTAACAAAACCCTCACAACAGGTTAAAAGCTTGCTTCTTTGAGTTTTTCCGTTTGAACTGACCCTACGAGGATCTCCAGGCCTTGGATGACTGAGACCCATCACCTTTATTTGACCCCCACCATAGCTGTCCACTTTCTGAAGAACAGAAACTAAACTGAAAAAGATTTGAAACCACTTCCTGACACCCACAGAGACTCTGACTATTATGAAAGAAAATTTGAAACATGTTCAAAATCAACACCATTCTCAGTCTGTCACCAGCCCAGTGAGATACTGGTAGGTTTGAGAGCCGTGCATCTATGAAGCAAGTTGCCATAAAGAGCATCAGAAGAGGGGGCACCTGAGTGCTGGAGGGTCCCACGGCTCGACGGGGAACCTTAATGTCGAAGCCTCCCTTTGGGTCCTTTTCTCCGCGGAGCGCGGGGTCATTGTGCGGCTCCCGACCAGTCTCCCAGTCACACACAGTCTTCCGAATGGCTTGAAGCACACTGTGGTGAGAGAACCGTTTAATAAAAATGTAAATGTAGTCTGTTTAGAAGAAAAACCTGTTCCACAACGTGATGAACGTGAATAGTGGAGAAACTAATCATTGGTATTCCTTTTTTTGCCGCTACTTTCAGCCCACACGAAGCACAAAACACATCTGATTAACATGTATAACAACTGGAAGGTGAAAAACTCTGGTGTGACTGGGAGTTTCCACCGTGGTGTGGTCCTGACCTCTGGATGACGTTCTTCTTCTTCTTGATCGCCTGCCTGAGCGGGTCACGCAGCGTCACCTGGGCAAAGTCCTGCAGAGCTGAGTAGATGGTGTGGCGAATGGCGTGATTAAACACACTCTCCATGCGTCCCATCAGCACCTGCAGTCCCTTGATCATAGCCATCACCTGCCAAAGCAAGAACATGTCAAACAAGAGGGCTACCTAGGAGTCTGGAGGCTTCATTCCACACATGCTGTGCTGAGACGGACCTCTACGAGGGCAAACTTCTCCTCGCTGGTGTAGTTGTAGCGAGTGGCCCGCTCGTACTCCTCTGCGTTGTCAGGGCACTGCTTGTTGGAGTATTTGTCTGTCGGGTGAACCAGTTTCCATGAGTACTGGAAGGGGGGAACAAAGGTTATCAGCAAAGACGAACAAGGAAAAAGTCCTTCATTCATTCGTTTGAGACTGGGCTGATGTAATTAGCTTCTCCTGAGTGGAGTTTGTGCTTCCTCACCACTTCCATGACATGAGCGCTCCACTGGGAGAGCAGCTGCATGCCCTGCAGGGCCAAGTCAAACAGCTTCCTGTACTCTGAATCTGTCTTCTGGGACTCCTGACGTCCTGATCCAGTCACCACCTACAGAAATATTAACACACACTTCACACACCATGTCCACTCCTATTCATCCATAGGTTCCTAAGCACAAAATCGGCCGAGAGAGACCAAATATTGAGTTCACCTCAGCTGTGAAAAACGGGGAAAAAATGCACTAACATTTTATTTCTGATCCTCTTGTCAGAATCACACTAACTTCTGACTCTTGGAAACCCAGCGGGGCAAGACATCTGCTGAAAAGCTTCTTACATAACCACTGGGAGTTTAAACATGCTTCACATCTAACAGACCCTTCAGAGGATGGATGTAGGGCACATGTGTCAATGTCAAGGCCCACGGGCCAAATCCAGCCCGTCAAGTCCTTTTAGGTGGCCCACGAGCGTTTAAAATGTGTGCAATTGCCTCAGAGACATACATAAATAATGCTTTGGAGCATATATTCACCATAAACTACAACTCCCATGACATATTTTAATTTTGAATCCACCAAAATAACATCAGTCTCACTGCATCCCACAACATCAGATATATTTAAGCAGTTTTCTAACAAGAAATATCAGCAATCAGTCACAAAAATTCCAAGAAGAGAAAAATTAATCTAAAAGAAAACCCTCGCCTGAACCATCAGATCGATTTTATTGCGTAACATAACCAATCATCTCGCTCAGCTGAAACGTCATGGCATTCAGTCATCCGGTTACAGCCGGCCCTTTGAGGGCAACCATAACGCTGATGTGGCCCTCAGTGAAAGTGAGTGACAGCCTTGATGTAGGGGATGCAGGTTTTTATTTGATTTTATTTTCTCCTGGGCTCATTGTGAAAGGTGAGTATGCAGATGGAACACCTGGCTGTTGTTTGTGGTTTAAACCTTGATGAAGTTCGTACCAACCTCACTGTTACTGTAGCGAGCGAGCTCGGAGATGAAGCGCATGTGATCCTCCCTGATCTGAATCATCTGCTCACAGATGTTGTACTGGGGGCTGCTAGATATAGACGTGCAAGTCCACCTGGAGAAGAGAAATGACGCATTTACACATGATCTAAACCAAGAACAGGTCAGACTGCATCATGATGTCAAAGCAGTTGATTCAATTCAATTCAATTCAATTCAGTTTATTTATATAGCGCCAGATCACGACAAGAGTCGTCTCAAGGCACTTCACAAAGTAAACATTCCAATACAGTTCAGTTCATAAGCCAATCAGTAAAAAAGTTTCCTATATAAGGGACCCAGCAGATTGCATCAAGACACTGACTAGTGTCATTGTGTTGGTACAATCCTCATACTAAGCAAGCATTTAGCGACAGTGGGAAGGAAAACTCCCTTTTAACAGGAAGAAACCTCCAGAGGATCCTGGCTCAGTATGAGCAGCCATCCGCTACGGCTCACTGGGGGTTGAGAAGACAGAGCAGGCACAGGCACACCCCGCACCCACACACACACACACACACACACACACACACACACACCACATATATCAAGTAGTGTTTCTATGGCTACACTGTGATTTCTTAGTAGAAGTTCTATTTAGTAAGAGTAAGAGAAACTTTATTGTCTTTATCTGAGTGAATCTATAATTAATTCAATAGGTGAACTAATAGTAGCACATTCTATGTTAAAGAAAGTAAGATGTAATATCAGGAAAGGGAGAATGTTAGGTGGTTGGCAGCAGTGTGCCAGCCGATGGCCCCCTCCATGAGGCCACCACAGCTCAGCAGAACGCCAGTGTAGCTTCTTCTGGGGAGAAAAACACTTAGAGAGAAAATAAAGTTAACAGCTGGAATAACAGGAAATAATGCAGTTAGAGAGTGGTGGTAGAAGAGAGTAGCAGAGTGTGGAAAGTGGTCAGTATGTCCTCCAGCAGTCTAAGCCTATAGCAGCATAACTACAGAGATAACTCAGGATAACCTAGCCTTTTAGATGGAGGCATGTGGGAGGCAGGGCCAGGGAGAAGTCTTTAACGACAGTAGTCCCCTCTGTACACTCCACCTCCCTCTGCTCCCCACTCGTCTAAACCTGGGCTAACATCAGAATTTAACCATAAGCCCTATCAAATAGAAAAGTTTTGAGCCTAGTCTTAAAAGTAGACAAGGTGTCTGCCTCA
This sequence comes from Aphyosemion australe, assembly GCA_006937985.1. Lineage (NCBI taxonomy): Eukaryota > Metazoa > Chordata > Actinopteri > Cyprinodontiformes > Nothobranchiidae > Aphyosemion > Aphyosemion australe. The sequence continues at coordinate 1,101,180 of SSNS01000064.1, forward strand.
CGCACTAATGCTGGGAGCTGGTTCCACAGTAGAGGAGCCTGATAGCTAAAAGATCTGCCTCCCATCCTACTTTTAGATATTCTAGGAACCACCAGTAAACCTGCAGTCTGAGAGCGAAGTGCTCTGTTAGGAACATATGGAACAATCAGATCACTGATGTATGATGGAGCTTGATTATTAAGAGCTTTATATGTGAGAAGGAGGATCTTAAAATCTATTCTGAATTTAACAGGCAGCCAATGTAGGGAAGCTAAAACAGGAGAGATGTGGTCTCTCTTTTTAATTCTCATCAGAACTCTAGCTGCAGCATTTTGGACCAGCTGAAGACTTTTGACTACATTCTGTGGACCTCCTGATAGTAATGAATTGCAGTAATCCAACCTTGAGGTAATGAATGCATGAACCAGTTTTTCAGCATCACTCCTGGAAAGGATGCTTCTAATCTTAGCAATATTCCGAAGGTGGAAAAAGGAAATCCTACAAACCTGTTTAACGTGGGATTTGAATGACATGTCCTGGTCAAAGATTACACCGAGGTTCTTTACTTTGTTCTCGGAGGCTAATTTAATACCGTTTAGATTAGGTGATTGACTAAGCAGTTTCCTTTTCTGAGGTTCTGGTCCAAAGATGATAACTTCAGTCTTGTCTGGATTTAACAGCAGAAAGTTTAGAGTCATCCAGATTTTTATGTCTTCAAGACAAGCCTGTAATCTACCTAACTGATTAGGTTCATCAGGGTTTATGGATAAATATAACTGAGTATCATCAGCATAACAGTGGAAGTTTATCCCATGTTGTCTAATGATTTTACCAATTGGAAGCATATATATAGTGAAAAGAATTGGTCCAAGTACTGAACCCTGTGGTACTCCACAAGTAACTCTAGAGTATGAAGAAGATTTCTCATGTACATGAACAAACTGAAATCTGTCAGATAAATAAGATTTAAACCAGCCTAGCGCTGTTCCTTTGATCCCTACAACATGTTCAAGCCTTTCTAAGAGAATATTGTGATCGACTGTGTCAAAAGCAGCACTGAGGTCCAACAAGACCAGAACAGACACAAGATTCTTATCTGAGGCCGTGAGAATATCATTTGTAACTTTCACTAATGCGGTTTCAGTGCTGTGATACTCTCTAAAACCTGACTGAAATTCCTCAAACAGATCATTAGTGTTTAGATGCTCACATACTCGACTGGCCACTATTTTCTCAAGGACTTTAGATAAAAATGGGAGATTAGATATTGGTCTATAATTCATTAGGTCATCTGGATCCAGAGAAGGTTTCTTAAGTAGAGGTTTAATTACAGCAACCTTAAACTCCTGCGGTACGTATCCATTTACTAAGGATAGGTTAATTATATCTAAAATGGGGGCAGTAACCAAAGGAAATGCTTCTTTAAATAATTTGGTTGGGATTGGGTCTAAAATACAAGTTGAAGGTTTAGATGAAGCTAATATTTTTGATAACTCTGAAAGCTCAACTGCATCAAAACAGTTCAAACACAGATGAGGTTCTACAGTTACCTCAGATGCTGCCTCACTTACTGAGGAAGAAGAAGTCGTGTTGGGGAGGATGCTGATGATTTTGTTTCTAATAGAATCTATTTTATTAGTGAAGAATTCCATAAAGTCGTTGCTGCTGAAGGCTAAGGGAATAGCTGGCTCAGAGCTATGATTCTGTGTAAGTTTAGCAACTGTACTGAAAAGAAATTTAGGATTATTCTTATTCTCCTCAATTAGTGACGAATAATATGCAGTTCTAGCTTGTCGAAGCTTATTTTTATAAAGCACTAGACTATTTTTCCAGGATAAGTAGAACTCTTCCCGGTGTGTAGAGCGCCATGTTCTCTCCAATTTTCTAGAGGTTTGTTTTAAAGTACGCAGTTCAGAATTAAACCAGGGAGCCAACTTCCTGTGCTTAATGACCTTCTTTTTTAAAGGGGCAACATTGTCTAATGCCACACGTAAAGAGGAAGTAACACTATGAACTAGACCGTCAATTTGTGAAGGGCTAGAAATGAAATAGTTGCCCTCTGCTAAGTTACACTGAGATTCTGAAGACAGTAAAGATGGAACAGCTGCTTTAAAGTTTGCTACAGCGTTATCAGATAACGATCGACTATAATGGAATTTACTCTCATGTCTGGAGAACTCGGTTATAATAAACTCAAAAGTTATCAAAAAATGGTCCGACAAGACAGGATTGTGTGGAAATACTGTTATCTCCTCACACTCTATACCATATGTCAGCACAAGGTCTAATGTATGATGGCAGGAGTGGGTGGAGCTATGGATTGTTTGAGTAAAACCAATTGAGTCTAAGATATTACTAAAGGCTACATTGAGAGGATCACTTTCAATGTCAACATGAATGTTAAAATCCCCCGCCACAATGACCTTATCAGTATTTAACACCAAATCAGACAAGAAATCTGAGATCTGATCCAAAAATTGAGAGTAGGGGCCTGGTGGACGATACAAGACTACAAACAAAAGTGGTTTTAGAGCTTTACAATCCGGATTAGGCAAACTAAGAATTAGATGTTCAAAAGAACTGTAGCTATTAATTGGTTGGGGACTGATTAATAAATCTGAATGAAAGATGGTTGCTACTCCTCCTCCTCGTCCTGTACTACGAGCAATATGATGATTTAAATAATTAGAAGGAGTCGACTCATTTAAACTAACATAGTCCTCTTGCTGCAGCCAGGATTCTGTGAGACAAAACAGAGAAATCTGATTATCACAAATCAAATCATTAACTAATAAAGTCTTTGAAGAGATAGATCTAATGTTCAATAAACCACATTTAATTGTTCTAGTTTTCTGTTCAGTAGAGTTTGTTTTTATTTTTATGAGATTATCATGGTTTGCTCTATTAAGCCTGATCTTTAATCTGTTTGATTCTGGCCGTGGGCAGGACACTGTCTGGATGGGGGAGTGGGTGGGTAACAGTACAGAAGCTGCAGAGGGGAGGGTTAAACTACCACTCTGCTTCCTGGTCTGGACCCTGGGTTGTCAGGGAGGACTAATAAAATTGGCCATATTCCTAGAAAGAAGAGCTGCACCATCCAAAGTGGGATGGATGCCGTCTCTTCGGATCAGACCAGGTTTTCCCCAAAAAGTTTTCCAATTATCAATGTAGCCCACGTTGTTTTCGGGACACCACCTAGACAACCAGCGGTTGAAGGACAGCATGCGGCTAAACATGTCGTCACTGGTCCGATCCAATGGTTACTGTGATATTTGGATCTTCTGTTAGATTAGATTTTAAAGTTTATTAATTTGTTACACAGAACAAGTTTTAGATGATCAGTTTTACTCTGATACACCTCCATGTGTCCAGTGTTCTCCTCCCACCTGGATTTGTTCTCTTCAAAGTGAGCGCTGGTCTTGATGTAGCGGGACAACTCGATCTGCATGTCCCCAAACAGCGGGACCACCTGGAGTTGCTGCAAACACCACAAACCACACGTCCTTTAATAATGTCACATGCAAAAATCACAGAAAAAAACTTGGACCCAACGAGAAGGTGTTTGGTTTATGTCGTTGGGGAAATGAAATGGAAAAATAATTAAACACATTTCAATAAAAGCCATCTGAACTGTAATAAATGTGTTTGGTTGCTATTCTATCTTGATAACAAGAATATAACTGTTGTCTAGAAAGCACCACCTACAGGCAATAATGTGCATGTGTCTGTTAGAAAGATACCATGAACCACTGAAAGATTAATGCAACTCACTGAAAGTAAATCTACAAATGATCCACTTATTAGTCGATCTTATTTAAGAAGGCTGCCACAACTAAACCACCTCAGTGAACAATAAGCCTGCTATTGATCAGTCCGTTCTGCAACTGTTGCTGTGATAGTAGCTAAGAGTCATTCGAGTGCTAACAGATCCTGCGTCTCACTAGTACCAAGATGTGAGTTTCAATCTTACCTTGAAAAACTTGTCGATCTTAGTGAGATTGATTCTCTTCTTGGCATCTAGTTTGTAAATGCTGCTGCTGTTTCCATCCATCAGGTACAAGCCAAAGCCCATAACCTGGAGAGGAGGAGCAGCAGATTTATGAAGGACGTCTGAGGCTGTGAACGAAGCTCCAGAGTGAGTGAGGTCTACCTACTTTCAGGAGCATGTGCTTCTCACTGGGAGTGAGGTACAACTTGTTCTCGTAGTAATCGACACACAGGTTGACGATGTCCGCCAGCAGCTCCTCGTATCCGTTTATCACTTCCAGCTGTTGCTGCAACGACTGAGGGACAGCACAGGAGAAAAGAACATATTCCTCAACTCAAAGTTCTCTGGACACTACTTTCTGGTCTTTCTAGTGATGATGTTAGCTAGGAAACTCCGACATCTCTCCCAACAATGCACCGGCCCTTCTCCAAAACTCAGATAAGTTGCCAAAACTGTTTTCCGTGTTTCCCATTCCTTCAGACTAACCTGAGTGATTTTGTTGTGGTTTGCCAGAAACATGGATAAGTTCTGAGACTCCTGGATGGAGGAAGGTTCAGACATCTTCCTGAGGAACTGAGCAGCCCTGAGATGAGACAAAACAATATTACTTTAGTTATTTAGGTTTCAGGCAGATATAAAAACAATAAACAGTGTTTTATTACTACTTCACACAAACAGCAGTAAAATATTAGTCTAAAAGTCAGGATAAAGGTCTAGAGTGTTCAGAAACACCTGGATACTAATACATATTAAATGATTTATCTATCTGATCTGTCAATATTTTGTTTAAAAAGCATCAAATGATACAGAAAACACAACTTTTTATGTGAACGCTCCCTGAGACTGGTACGGTCAGAGTCTGAGTTAACCCAGGTAAATCAGAACACCTGTAATTTCTATGTGGCGTTTCAGGTTTGCCAAGCTAGAGAAGTACTCCTTGAAGTACTTTTGAAATACAGAATATTCTCCTCCATCCTCTCATGCTCTTGTTTAAACCCGTCAGTAACGGTTTTAAGTGGACTGAGTGATGCTGCCTGCAGAAGCAGCATCAGCTGTGAGCCGGAGCTCTGATTACCGTTTGTACGCAGAGTGGTCGTTCTTGACGCTGCACTTCATGTTCTTCAGCTCATCCAGCACAGCAAACATGTTGATGAACTTCCCGAGGGTCAGCAGGTACGCCTCAGAGACAAAGTCTTTTCTACGCTCAGCGTGGCACAGACGCCGGACCTCCCCACAGAAACGGTCTATGGCTGTACGCTGGAGGAGAATCAGGCACCTTGTTGAGTAAATCGTGTTATCGTTGCACACGATCCGTCTCAAATATTAAAATCATACCTGGAAATACATGAAATTCATCAGCTTGGTAACTTCTGGTTCGAGGACCTCGACAGTCTTCTCATAGATCTCCACTCTGTTGGGCTGCTCGTTACACTTCACCTGAGAGAGGAGAAGCAAAACAATAAGTATACATCTAGAAAAGTAAACTCAGGGAACGTTTAAATTAAACTAAAACATGTCATTACAATATTATAGTTGAGAGTTTCAATGATGAGATCAGGTGCAATAAAACCAAAGTTCTTCACTTTATTTGTCTTTTCTGTCATCCCAACATTCTCTGTGTGCTTTAGCATATTAGCCTTTAGCATTAAGGCAGCTGTGAGCATTCAGGGCACCAAGGTTTCATCCGACTGGCTACGTAGTTTACTGGGGTGCAGTTTGAGCCAGACATTTCATTTGTGTATTTGCAATATTGATATTGCACACAATTATAGTGTGACGTATGTAGCAGTAATAACTAGGATAGAATAATTGAGAAAAATCATAAAAAATTCATTGAAACTATAAGATTGTCTCATATGTAAATGAAAAACCCATAACCCTTTAAAGCCTCATTTATTTTATTTTCGATTATAGTTTAATATGTAATATTCCTAGTGATTAAAGCCGACTAATATCCAATAAACCAACCCAGATATTATGAATGTATAAATAGTTAAAATGGCTACATAGATCAAAATTTCAGATGTCTACAAATTTGTAAATATTAACATAATCTAAAATAGCCATCGTGTTCCTAAAAAGCTTTGTTTACCTGTGGTATTGCCCGTGAGCAGCTCCTCCAGGTGTACAGCATGATGGCGTACTCTTGTCCTTCCTCCAACATGTCGTTCTAACCCAGGAAACAAAAGCAGTTTGTTACATCAGCACAACGCTGTTCCATCTTCTACGGTAAACAGTTTTCAAATTAAAACTAGACAGAAAAGCATGCATGAATGAGTACTTTTACTATTGTAAGTAGTTTGTTCCCAGCAGGCAGAAGGGAAAAGCTCCATTCCTCCAAACATAATGCTTTTTGATCCACACCCGAGCAATTACCCCTCACTAATTAGACACAAAGGCCAGTTATTCCTGACAAGAGACGATCCAAAGCATCCGTTTGTCCCTGAGCCATTTGCTTCTGGGCTTGGATCCTGTGAGCCTCCTGCTGCACAATACCAAATGTTCTGTTGGGACAATCAGGGTCCTTTGACAGATCCTGGCTCCAAAAAGGCCTTTGACCTCATTATGGTGAATTCATTTCTCCCAGCACGCCATAACAGAGGAAGAGAGAGAACTGCTACTGATAATGGGAGTGTTGGTGGTTACCATGCTGGAGTGGACAGTGGCCTGCTCGATGTATCTGGCGATGCCGGTGACAAACGCATTCCGGTCCTCGAAGTTGGTGTTGAAGTTGGGCTGTTGGAAGAGGAAACATTTGTTTTGTGCATGTGTTTTCTGATATTTCTCATTACAATGGCAATGATTTCATCCGGCTGCAAAAAACGTTTAAACTAAAGGAAAAACAAAAATCTAAAGCAGCAGAGGAGGTCTGCTTCTGTGTGTGAAGACAAGCTTATGGACAGAGTCCAAACGGCGCCGTCATCACTGACCTGATACATGACAGAGGAGGGGAGGGGCTCGATGCATGGCTGCTGATCCGGGAGCGGCAGCTCCTCCAGCAGGTCCACGTTGGAGAGGGCGTCCTCTAGAGTCACTGTGGACGCCATGCTGCTGGAGAAGATCAAAGAGGCAGAGTCAGTTCCAACCTGGGTCTGAAAACATGAGGCTGGTGCAGGATTAAAGCACAACATGGAACCGTTTAGGCTCTAAAGTCATTCACTACATATTTGTTGTAGCTCAAACCTGTTTTTATCAGTTATTAACATTTAATTCAGCCAAATTTCACAACATTTACAAGTACAGCTCAGGTTCTCAGAGATGTTGTGTTGGCTTACTCAAATCATTTACAACTTACAAATTAGGAACTAGGAGCTTCAATATCGACAGGATGGGTTCAACCTTAAATCCCTGCTAACAGGAAACTGATGAAGCTGCAGGCAGAAGGAGCTTTCCATCAGTCCAAATGACCTTTTGTGCAAACAGCCACCAGAACATACAATATTTCCTGTTCAGGGAGCCTCAGTATCAGGGTTAGAGCTAAATAATGACCTATATCCTGCTGAAAATAGAGCTCCCCTGTCAGACATTCCATTATTGTTCCTCCGCACATTGCTTTACTTTGCAAACAGCACCTTCAACTGGCCACAATCCTGCAACACCACACATTCCCCCCTCTTTCAGTTCAGGTACAGGCATGTGTGTGTTAAAAACACACAGGAGCTAAAATGTTAAGCTTCTTTTGCTTGAAAATAATTTTATCAGTTACATTCTTAGCAGAAAAAAAAATGGTAAAAAAAAACAAAAAACCATCAGTTCCATCAAAGATTTACATTAGTCATGTTTAACATTCCTTACCACCTACAGATGCAGTCAACATTAAGCAAGATGCAAACAGATCAGCCCTGATGTTGCTTAAATTGCTTCATCTAAATGCTGCTGACAACAATAAAAACACCTACTGCAAACAGAACTGTTCAACCAGTGTGAACAACAAAAGACCTGCAGGTCAGAGCGTGCACCCATCGAGGTCAGAGGAGGTCGGTGGGCTCCTGCTCTGCAAGAGGAAATATGACGCACAGCACAATTGCTACAAGAGAGCAGCATGATGCAATGATAAACCCAGACACAAGGCTTCATCCCTCTGATGAGCTCTGATCTTTCATGCAAGAGACTATTTATTCCCGGTTAAAAAGTAACTGTTACTATCAAATAGAAATGTAAGAAATTATCGATACACTAAAATATTGCAATATTGTGTTATGATACTGAATTTAGACTACTGTATTTAACTGATACTGTATTTAAAAGCAGTCTATTGAATTTTTTATTGAGAATTTACATGCAAACATCTACTGTATTTCTTTTCTATGGTGCAATTCAAACTGACTGCTAGGTGGCAGCAGTTTTTACCGCCTTCATTCTGATGGAACAATGAGATCTGGCTTTTAGTATCGAAATAGACATCATCATCTCCCCTGTATTGATATATATCGTATCACCAGATTCTTGCTAATACACCCCTACTATCATACTTTGTGGAAAAACTGGCATCAGTCTGTGAATTGACAAAAGGCAGCATTATAGGGTTCAGTGTTTTGCCCAAAGACATTGGGGTCAAACCATCAACCTCCTGACCACCAGTTGACCGCTGTACCCACCTCAGCCACAGTCGCCCCATCATGGTGTGTGTTGGTTAATTCATCAGACAATTCTTTGGTGCCTCTCCACTTAAATTATACAAATGTTGGTCACATTTAGGTTTATATGTCATTTCTGCAGAAGGATGAACAACACACAACATAAATCCTATTAATGTATAGGATTCAGCCCCTGGTTAACTTCTGAGCTATTTATCATGAGTTGCACAACTAAGAAATTTTACTTGTTCCTAATGATTTGACTACACGGAGAGCCAAAAACAAAGATGACTGCAGAAACAAGCTACAAGAAGAAGGAAGTCCAGAGAGCACAGATGTTTGCCCATCCCAGGATTAAGAAATGCTTTTTTTTATTAGTTTAAGATTTCTGTCTTAATTATGTTGTCGGAGGGACCGGTGGCGCCAGTGTACGGCAGGCCCCGCCTCTGTCAGTGCGCCCCAGGGCTGCTGTAGCTACAATGTAGCTCATCCCCACCAGCGTGTGAATGTGTGTGTGAATGGGTGGATGACTGATTGTGTTGTGAAGCGCCTTGGGGGGTTGTAGAACCCTAAGAAGGCGCTATACAAATACAGGCCATTTGATTCTCCTGTGAGGAAAAATAAAGATCCTTTCCAAATAAAAGCAAGTCCACATACGATTACCAAACTATGGTTTGTGTGTATTGAGACTTGTCTTAGTGAGATATATTTGGTTATAAACTCGAGAATTCTCTGAGCAAAAATGAGTTTGATTTTACCAATGAACTGAAAAGAACCCTCTTAAGGTGGTAGGTCACTAAAAAACGATGCCAAACACAAATCAGATCGGGAGTTTAAATACATTTTTGTGGGCGTCTTCTTTAGGTCCCTGTGACAACAGTGTGAGGTTTACCAAGTGTTTGAACTTGTTGGGGACTACTGGGTAAAACCTTTCTAAAGCTGATCTTTAATCTCAGTCTTACATTCTGCACGGTGAGTCATGTGCAAAGTAACAAACAGCCCCCAAAAAGTGCCGAATACCTAAAGTTAAAAATAAGCGTGGTTAGTTACGAAACATTGAGTTCAAATGAGAATGGAAGTCAGATGGAAATAAAGAAATGTAAATCAGCACTTTAGACTCGTCCCAGCAAAGATTTAAAATGTTCTTTTTTTTTTTTTGCTTTGTTAAACTGAACACTGAGCAGCAAAGTTGCAGCAAAAAACAAGGAACTAAGAACCTCAGAGAGCATGTGATGCACAGTCTACTTCAAGAAAAGGAACTGACTGAACATGGTGTCCTCCTGTCAAAGACAACAAGAGAAAAACATACTAAATATCTACCATTAATGAACTGATAGTGGCAAAGCGGTGGGATTCTTCTGGGTCATCTTTACCAGTAAAAACAGTCACTCATTAATAATAAGAACCTTAGTGGCTTTAGCTTTCATGTGCATTTCCTCTTTGTGCTATCTGATAAGAAACAAATTAGAGAAGTATGTGTATGTAGAAGTATGTATGTGTAAGTGTTTCTTTAAATGCTCGGCACATGCTTACATGCACCTCTTGAGTAATTCCACACAGTAAGGAGCTTAAAGCAGCATCAAGGTAACCCAGGTCTGAGACACACAAACACACCACGGAGTTCAAACTGTCAAAACCTGAATCAGGTTTGAGCTCTGCAACAAAGTTATATAGTGAAAAAATTTACAAAAAATGAGCAAAAACAGCAGCGATGGAGCTGAAATAGATATTTTAAAATAAAAGCAGATGTGACTGAAGTCGAAAACACTTCATTAGTCAGACTTAGACTATTTTATTTAGACAAAAAAGGACAGAGATACTAAACACTATCCTGTAAGGCTGTGACATATGATATCACCCATGCTGATATCAATAAACTATGTTGTGTGTTAAAATTTAAAAAAAAATTGCATCACAGCACATTTATCTTCCCCAATCAGTATAATAACTTACTAGATAACAGCGTTTTGGGAGTGTGTTGATGCAGCTGTCTGCACACTGTCGTCCTGCACATTACATCAAACGTGTTTTAGTCATCAAGTTACGATTATATGTGACACGCTTCCATTTCAGAAGTGGAAGTAAAGTAGCTTTATTCTTATTTTTAGGGTTCTTTACAAAAATGTTCTGTTAAACTGACTGAAACACTTCTTGCTGTACTTTTGTTGAACTTGGTCAATATGCATGATTTTTTTCCTACTGAATTGTTGCCATTTCAATAATCCAACACATATTAAAGCTCGTTTGTGTAATGAAATGTGCTTAGATCATAAAACAATGAATTGAGATGAATAAAACCAATGAAATAAAAAAAAAACATAGGGTTATATTTAATGCACCCTATAGAGCAAATATTTTTGGTTTAAAGTCAAATGAGTTTATTATACTCTGACCTTGGTGAAACCATGACATTCGCCCCCTGCTGGCCATCACAAATAATGTAGATCAGGAAACTTATTTTGTCAGACTGGAGGGTATGTGTCTTTTGAATCTGAACTTATTTGCTGTTTTTTTCACTTGACAAACCCAAAGTGGAAATGCCATAGCAGAGTTAAAACCAGAAAAAAAATCTTTAAAAAGTGTGCGCAAGGCTGCACGGATGATGTATTTTAAGGTTCTAAAAGGCAAAAGCTGTTGTGAAACACCTCTTAAAAGAGGAAACATCAACATGTTGGACACACTGATGGCTGACTTGAGAAAAGGAACACAGCATTTTACACTTTTTAAATTTGGCTATTAAAATGCACAAGCAGATATCTTACTCGATCTTTTTACAAGACTGGGAGGAAGCAGCTTTAAGTGAAAATCTGATGCAAAAGCACAAATCTATGCCCTGCACAGCACTCATATGCCCTATCAGATGACAACACAAACAACACCCTTAACAGCTGCACTTCACCAGCCCGTTCCATCAACTGCAAAGGAAGTTAGTTGTTTTTTCTTTCAGATGAAAGTGTGAAAACATTTCCCGTTAACATGTTACACGTTGCATTTCAATAGTGCCAACCTCTGTGCTTAACAGACAGATGTTCTACATAAATGATTGCATTCTACATAAAGACTGTATTTATTTTATTTATAAATATTTATAATTATTTATAAATAAATAAATATAAAACTTTAAAGGGATATTTCACCCAAAATTTTAATTTTGGGTGGAATCCCTTTAACACATGACCCAACAGAGACATAAACACCAGAGGGTCCTGATGCCTGCGTAGTCTGCACGGAAGATTGGAACAACTTAGTTAAATTATTTATATAAGTTTTAATCTTACTAAGAAAGCTTATCCTTTAGGAGCAAAAATAAATATGTATCTTAATAAAAGATAAATAGCAAATGTAGAAATTTTAAACCAAAAAAAGAAGGAAATACAGGAAAACAGAAACCAAACTGCACTGCTCTCACCTCAGCAGCTACAGATGTGGGTTTATTTCTAAACCTCATTACACACCTTTCTTCTTCAATCCTTCCAAAAAATCAGATAAATAAAAGCTATATTCTGAGCTCTGGTTTTATACTGGTGATCCACAAACCAGACACCATGGTGGTTTTATCTTTATTACAAGTTAAAAGACTGAAAAAAAAACAGCTGATCAAGTCTTTTTGATGCAAATACATTCTACTGTGGTTGAACGGTCAGTGAATGCAACATGACAGGCTCCTGAACTAGTACCCACACGCCAAACTTTAACTTTTTCATCAAAATTCTATTCCTCAAACAGAGAAAATACAATGAATGTGGCAAAGAAAAAAAAACATTCCTTTGATACAGTGAGACAATGCTGTAGCTCATCTGAGAGTAAAATATTTTGATAATGTACTTTTGTCCAACAAGCGGACACATTTCTACAACTTCAGGAGGCAAAACTATCAATTTCCCACTTAAAAGTGGGAAAACGTTAAATAAGAAGTTATTTTGGGATGTGTAGTAGTCCCGCCTCCAACATGTAATGGCTCTATCCCCGTTTCCGTGCTGTGGCCTGAGATTAGTCACAGCTCAGGCCTGTGAGCCAGGAAAATGGCTTTACTGTGCAACAAGCTGCTCACCTCAACAAGCTAATTATTCTGTTAGAACCGAGTTCGCTCCGAACGCTGCTCTGGAAAACAAACGTCCCAGGCCGCTGGTGCTTTTTTATCAGATCCGTGGGCGAGGCAGCTGAAGGTTCACACATTTAAAACCAGCTTCAACATCAATCATTCCTACTCACCCGGAGTTGTTGGTTAGCAGGGAAAAGTTGCGCGGATGTAAATCTGACTACATGTAGACGGAAACGCGAATCCCAGTTCTAGTTCTGCCCCGGGTGTTCAGAGTTCTTCAGTCCGACGGCGAGTTTTCCTTCGTCGGCCTGAGGAATCTTCTGTCGTACGGTGTTATTATCATGGGCGGGGGAGAGAAGTAAGGCAGGGAGTTCCTGTCCCTCAAACAGGGAAACTTAACAGGAAACTGCTTGAAGAGAGCTGCGGTTCTGATTCCGTCCACTGGGGACGCCGCCAGGGATCAAAGGAGCAGGAATGAATGTACAGTAGGCTGGTCTGGGCTGCCCCCGTGTGTGGAGGACGGTTTAGTGCCCCAAAAAAGTTTAATTTATTTTTTATCGACCATCAAATTAGACAAAGTACAGTCAAGAAAACGGGCACATTTTATATTTGTCTGTGTAAGCTTAACTGATACCTACCTAGTTATGATAAAAAAAACACTAGAATAAAGGTTTATCTGTTTAGCGTCTTTCAAACAGTGGCGCCCCCAGAAAAGTTTCATAGGGGTGGCCATGGGGCCTTAGAAAATATTAGGGTGGTAAGTCTGGGAAAGTTTAGCCTGTGGTGATGTAATAAATGCTCCTTTATTCGTTTTCATAAAAAAAAACTATGCATTGGACACACATCAAATTTGAGAAACATAAAAATAAAATAAAAAAAACATTTGAAACAGTTTGATATGTTGTTTCAACATTTATTTTAGAATTTTAGAACAGTTTAAATCGCCTGTTATTTCTTCACTAAAACATCCACGAAAACTATGGTGATTGAAACTTTTGTTTTGAAAATGGTGAGCAGCAGTGACATAAAATTTATTCATTAAATGTGCTGTGGTCATGGCTTCACTGGACCACACAAGCAAAGGGGTCTCAGGAAAATGTGTAGGTCATCTTTCTCTCTCTCTCTAAAGTGCTAAGCTACGTTACGTGAACAGATATTAATGAGTATATGAGACAGCTGATAAACGCTCATTATAGTTTATTATTGTCAAGAATCAATACTATATTAACTGACTGATACTATTTTTAATTGTCTGGTACAAAACAGTACTCTGTACAATATTGTGACATTAGCACACGAGTTTAAGCTAACATTGTTCTCTCACCAAGACACCTCCTATACTCCCCACACACAGCTCAATCTCTCTCCTTTGGCTGATCGTTTCTCCCTCTGGTTTGTCTGATACTTCATGCCTATAAATTTTTGACATTGACGCAGCTTGCGTTGGCGCAGCTTGCTTTGATGGTTGCGTCGGCCCCACGGGGAGGGGAAGGGAGGAAAGAGCGCATGCGCGGCTCTCTGTTGCCAGATGTTTGTAACAATGGCGGATCCTATCGAGACAATGTAGGCATAAACGTTGAAAAAACACTCACCCGACACGCCGAGTTCTCTAGCAATCTTCCTCCAAGCAAGGTCCTTTCTATTCCGATCTCGGTAAACGTAGCAAGACGGGTCATACAGTTCCCGATAGTTGCAAACGGCTTCCCTCACTCTGCTGTGACGTATCAACTGGCGCTCTGATTGGTTGACGCTTATAAAGCGACGCAGAAAGGTCAGCTAGCTGAACTTGCTTGACGTTTGCGTTGCAAGCTTTGACGCTTGCGTCAAAGCTTGAAAAGCGTGAAAAGTATCAAGCTTTGACGCGCCCAACGCTCACAAAGCGACGCAAGGACTTTGACGCAGCTCTGACGCGCCTTACCACAGACTTAACATTGAAACTTGACGCTGGCGACGCATACTTTATGGCCGGTGTGAACGCAGCATTAGGCGTGCAGCAGGCTCATAACTGTATGGTTGTGGTCCATCATAAGTAGAATTATAAACATTTAAAGTTTCCTCTGTGTCAGAGTCGGCATTAAAATCCATATTTTTCTCTGGATTAAGCTCTCCCTCTGTTGATGTCACTTCCGGTTTGGCAGAAGAAACATTTTTCTCACAAAAATGACTCCAAAAACTTAAATAATTTACATTTTTATTTGGAAGTTCCTATTATGTTTCTCTAAACACTGGTTGAAGGGAGCCTCTAACCTGCAATTTGCTCTTTAAGGCTCTGACTCGGCTCTACGTCTGCTTTTAAGTAAATAAGATTGTGTCCCACTTCTTTCAACACAACATGATCAACCTTATTACTATGTAGGTACTGATAAGCCAGGGCTTTTAGGATTGTTTATTGCCTCGCTGTCAGATGTGACCGAGTTCAGACAGTAGCTAAAAATGCTACTGTATGTTAGCTTTGGTGAGATTTTAAAATCGTCCTCCCACCTCTCTGGTGCAGTAGGTAGGAGTGTGACTGTGCCCCGTTTGAGTTGTGACAGCTGGTGTTCACACGTTTTCCATCTCTAAAAGCCCATATAAAGAGGATTAGCGTAAAGGGATTGTGTCGTCTCAATGTAAACAAATGCAGACCGGAAGTTGGTCACATTTTTAAACGCAAAGGCTCATGGTCAATAGGAATAAGGTGGATTGGAATTAGTGTGTCGTGTCACATCTAAATGGATCTGGGCGGAAAACAGTTCTGTCTTTCTGTTAGAGCGTCATTTTGTTTGTGAAAAAAAAAAAACGAGTCGAAATAAGGTTGGAAATCATACATAAATGAACTTACCCCAACTTGTTGCTCAATAGCTAAGTGCAGAGTTTCTGAAAGGCGACAGCAGCAGACATTCACTGCATCCTTAGACCTTGAATCCTGGGTCGTATCCTTCCTGTTTAGTATGCTGAGCTTAAAAGTGCCCCCTGCTGTATGAGCATACGAATTACCCACAAGTTACAACTAATTTTTCTCTAGTCTCTGTGTGACAAATGGTGCAAAATAGGAGCGTGTGAACAAAAGAATGTGTGACCTGAAAAGCAGCATTTGTGACTTACATCAGCAGTTTTGGTGCAGTTGCATTCACTCACTTGTGTCTGTGGTAAGGAAAAAATGACAAAAAACACGTCTGTGGGAAGATGTTAATACAAGTGTTTGAATTAGCTATTCTCCAAATTTCCTGGACTAAGTGGTGCAAAATTATTAGAGCAGGAATTTTATATTTTGTAACTTGTAGAAAAGAATTTGTTTACCTGTAATGAAGAATGTGTGACATGTAATAGTAGCTTTGTGTCCGTGAGTGACAATAAAATAGGCATAAGTTGTTGTTTTTTTCATAAACAAGTATGTGAACGTGATTTGCACTATTTGTTTTGAATAAACTGGGGCAAAACTGTAAGAATTCTTTGATGTGAGGCTCATAGAATACAATGTTCCTTGTACATAAGAATTTGAATAGGCGTAGCTATTGTTTTGTACCAGTGAAAGAGAAATGTTCTCTGACTTCAAGTTCCCAGCAACAACAAATACTTTTGTACCACATATACCTCCATACACCAGTCTTAGGGCCACCTTGAAATGTATTTTAAAAACATGTCACAACTTGACTTTTGAAGTTTCACTTACCTATTCTGGCTCCAAATGTTCAATATCAACCAGAAAGATCAGGAAGTGTTGCATAATTTTTAGGTGTAATGGAATTATGGATTAAGACCCGTTCATTCCCAAAGATCTTCTATATCTTGGTTCATGTTTTACTGATGTAATTAAAGCTCATGAGCACTCTGAAAATGGTTTCCTTTCAAGATTGTACGATATTTTCTGCATAAACATTCTTATACCTCTGTCTCCCAGCCATTGTCATAGAAGACAAAACAAATGTCAGAATGATGCTAGTATGTAACCTTGCTTTACGGAGGGCCAAAAGTGCCACAACACATTAAAAATTTGAAGCAATAAATAAAATTTAAATGCATCAATTGAATCAAATCTGAAATAAATACATTAGTAATTTTATGTATACAATATACTTAGAAGACAAATTCCAGCACTTGTTTAATGTGAGACCACAGAATACTTATTTTAAATCTTGAAATAATTTATTTTTTTAATAAATTAAATGTTTTGACAAATTTAACAAATTCTATATGTAATAAATTATTTTATGAATTGATTTCAAATTTTAATTTAAACATTTAAAAAATTGAATGCTGTATTTTTTATTTGATTGCGTTGCATTCAGCCCTCCCTAACTTTGACTGTTATAATCATTTGAATTAGCAAAAAATATCCATAAGTGTCACTAAATTCATCATGTATTCCGTATTTGTCCAGCCTTTCTTCACAAACGGTGCATAACAAACAACTAAAAATTAATACATTTCTGCTATTTTCTCATTTTCAGATAATTTAACATTTTCCCAGATGATGGTCTCATGAATACCAGTTTTGTTACATAGGGAGCCTAAGTCACAACCATCTACTTATGGACAATAGGTACCCAACTGCCAAAAAAATTAATGAGAGTCTATTAGACGCTAAAAGATCCTGATCCTGTTCGATATGTGCCATGGATTTCACATATGATGTCCGGGAATTTTAAAGACACATTTTGATGCCAAGAAAGCGCTTATTTTCGAGTGGCGGCAAAAGTTATTTTAGGTTTTGTGTGAAAATATGTAGTGGACTACACATACTCGGCTCACCAATTTCATGTCATCGAACCATATATGGAGAAGAAAAATGGCTGAGTTTAGCAAGCTTTGAATCTTTCCAGGACATAATACGGAGCATAAATCTGGCCATGTGGTAAGTAGCAGCTATGCTGGGGGAGATAAGAATCAGCGATGTCTGATTTGTAGTCATTCTAATTACAATTTTTTACAAGTTAATAATTCTCAAAGTACGGGACAGACATATGTCAAAACACACAATTCCAAAGTTCCATGAGTTGACCGGAAGGGGAGGAGACTTGGGCTTTCTAGAGAAAATAACTCTTAAGCAGAAATGGCGATTGGTGTGAATGAATACAAAAGCAGCTATATGAAGACTTTTAAAAAAATAAAACCAAATCTGCTTTTTCAATTCTCTAGAGGAAAAAACATTTTTTTTATCTGTATTTTTGTTTGATCGATAGATGAAATGTATTTAGAACACATTCAACTCAAATTATAGGCTACTTAATTTTTTTTCAGGAGGGGAATTTTATTATCAAACCTCGTGTGAACATTTAGATTTATTTCCATAAAACATTATTTTTATATTCATTTGATAGACACAAATGTACATGTTGTGTACATTTACTTGTTTTTGATTACATAACCTTTGCCTTGATGTGTACTGAAATTTCTAGTCTAGTCTAGATTTTCTGATCTCACCAACACATTTTTGGTTCCCTTTATAACTTTAATGTGCAAATAACAAAAATACATCACTTTGTAATTTTTTATTTAATACATATATACACACATTATTAACAATAAGGACAGCAACTTAAATATAAAAATATATTTACAAAACCATTCTTAAATAGAGAAATGGATTTTCAGAAGCTTTGTTTGACAGTGATGCCTGCCACTCAACCCTGTCCAACTACAACAGTCTGAACAGTGAGATGATAAATGACACATCAGTAACAACAAGAGCATGATGGGAAAACACTGAAGGCCATAAACGCTGAAACAGGGATGGTTGTTCAGCACTGCTCAAATCCTGCCATCAGAGACAGAGCCAGAGACTCCACTGAACAGAATAAGAGAAACGATGGTTATGTATTGTAACCCCAGATTCTATGAGTATAGGCGTAGCCCTTTAAGGCCGGTTTGGGTAATGTCCCTTCTTTAACCAATTACTGAAGAGCTTTTAATATACGCCCGCCTACTGGGCGGGCCCCGATCTGGTATGAGAGGGGTGTACACCCATAGACATGAATACGTAGATGCCCCATTGGGTGCTGGAAAGCGTAACAGCGTCACCGCCATATTGGCTGGGTCTCCTCACTCTCCAAACTCAACATAGAGTTAGCAACAATGCCCGTTTTTGTGCAGCCTACGGTTGCAACAACCGGTCTACTATTGAAAACAGATCACGTGGGATTACTATTGACTTTTTTAGCCTACCTGATGGGATTTTATATTTTAATTTATTTGGTTTAATTATATTAACATTTTAATTATCATGCCATACCATGTGCCTAATTTTGTGAAAAAGCTTGATAAAATGTGTTTTTAGCTGGGTAAGCACCTTCCTCAGTAGAAATGAATGCACTGGGGGAAAATGGAGACCTATCTAAGATGGCAGCCGGCCACTACGGCAGCTCCAATAGGCAGTGCCAGTCCACGGGGCGTCTACGTAGATATCTGTGTGTACACCCACCATTCGTCTCCCAAAGGCTCTTAATCCTACTGGAACCAGTGAAGGCTGCCGCCTTATGTTGTTTCTATTGGTGATCATAAATCAAAGTAGGGCGGCCACAAACAATTATTTTAATAGTCAACTAATCACTAGTTTTTTTGGCGATTAGTCGACTAATCTTTTCATGCATAAAGTATAGCTTATTGCACCAAGATGCAGCTGCTCTAATAAACTCATTATTAGCTTCTGGTTTGAAGTGTGATCTAGGGCTGCAACAAACGATTATTTGGATAATCGATGAATCGGATGGGGTCTCGACTCGATTAATCGATTAATCGGATTAAACGGGAACATTTAAAAACTGCTAGGGAAACATTGTTTTCTCTCCTTCCTTTACTTTAACAACAGAACATTATTAGAAAACAGTTCAATATTGTGCAAAACAACATGCTATCACCTCAACTGTCTTACAGCTTTTGAGATATTGAATAACATTTAATTTCTGCTAATGGTGGCATGTCTATAATGTACGGATTGGCAATAATCCAGTTTAAACTCACCTGTTCAGGCTGGCTTTTGAGTGATCTTTGCTACCTTCTCTTCATTCTGCTCTGTCTATCATTTCTTTTCTTATTCATTTTCCTTTTTTCACATCCTTTTTTAATCACAATTTTTACTTTTCCCTTTTTTGATATTTTTAATCATTTTTTAAATTTTTATTTTACTTTTTGTTCTTGTGAAGTGCCTCGTGATTTTTTATCTTGAGAGGCGCTATAAAAAGATTGTTTCTTCTTCTCAAATTATGTTCACAGATAGAAGCGTTTGTGAATTACGTACTACAGCGGCTTGCCACAGTCCTGGAGCGGTGTTGCGCATGCGCAATGTGCAGACTCGTAGCAAACAACATTGACTCCACTGCTGCGGCTCTGCTCCATAGCGCTGCAGACAGCTAAGAATAAACAGGATGGTGGGGACTTTTCTTCCGCTTGTAGAGTTTAGTCATTCTTAGTTTCATGTGTCTTTGCTGGTTTCTCTATTTTCCTCCATAGCACCTAGATTACCACATTGTGCACCAGTAAAAAGCATCTTCCTTACACAAAAACAAATAACTTACATTTGTTCAATAAAGTTCTGGGGGGTTGGGGAAAAATAACTTGAAAAGATGTCACACGAGTGCTACGTCTAAAAATAGTTTATTGCACAGAGCATTTTTTTCATCACACGTGTGACATATATGTTCATGTTTTAAGTGTGTCTGTCGTTTCTCATCAAAACGCCGGCTTTCTCTCTCGTTCTGATCTGCCTCGGTCTGCTCTGCTGCGGCCTACAGATGAGCTGCGCGCATTGACTGTTAAATAAAGGTTGCACAACACGAAAAACAGGTGCACAACGCAACGAATCGACGACGAAAAGCGTTGCCAACGCATTTATTAATCTAATTTTATCAATTTTATCGAATTTTATCGATTCGTTGTTGCAGCCCTAGTGTGATCCGTTATGTGCCATCTAAAAATAAAGACAACATTATCCAACAATAGGGCTCTCATGTCAGTCACCAACATGTTCAAAATTGCCTTGGTGTGCATGTTGTGGGCTTGGTAACAAACTCGTCCATTGAAGAGGAGCGCTTTTTTAACACTGTAATGTAGCGGTATACAATAAATCATTAGCGTTTGTAACGTTAGAGCAAATACGTGACATACGTGTGCTAAAGGTCATGAAACTGCCATCACTACTGTTGTTGCTACAGCTATGAATACAAGTTGATGTTAGCAGCTAATGAGAGGTAATTATGGTGCATTCCAGTTGTCCTCGGAACTCAGATTTTCCGACTAGGAAATGACGTAACGAGCTCGTTTTGCGTTCTAAATTCCAACTTGGGAAAAAAAATGGAGGCTGCCAGTAAAGCCGCGTGTGTTGTTGCTATCTATGAGTACAAAGAACTAATAAAGTATTTTCTGCACCTAAAGTCCCTCGAGGAGGAATGCAGGAAACGTGTCACACACAACAATCAGCAGTTGCCACATAAAACCACAAAAAAACATTAAAAATCAAACGTCAAAATGTAAACACCAGGAACAGTTAAAAAACAATAAACACCGGTCAATTTCGGCAGCAATGCTGACGTTTTTCAGCAACGTAACTCGGTGCTGTTAAATAGTAAAAAAAAAGAAAGCAGAACATATAAATGATGAAAAAAATAAAGACAACAACAACTTACTGGTAGCACTGGGCGCGGCCATCTTTAAAATGGTGGTCTCGGGGGCCTCTGAAACAAACGAGCTTGCAGCTCGGAATTCTGAGTTCATTGCGTCATTTCCGGTTAACTTAACTTGGAAAAACGAGTTCTGAGGACAACTGGAACGCACCATTAGCTTAAAGAGGTGACTGTCCCTCTTTGTTCTCTGCCACGACGTGCTTCCTTTAAAGGTATTCGTGCATTACCGTTGTCCTCCCATGAAAGGAGAGTTCTACTTTGCAGATTTTGCACTGTATGTGCTTCTTTTTTGTCTTTGTAAAATGCTCTCAAACTTTTGAGCTACGTTGGCAGCTCGCCATGTCTTGTTTTTTCCTGTGACGCGACGGCTCACCCAGATGGCCACTACTGCGCATGTGCCTCAAGAAGAAAGCAGCAGTGCAAGATAAAAGAAAACAACAATAATAAACGTCGACTATTAAATTTATTGTTGATTATTTTGTTTGTTGACGTCATCGTGATGAATTGACTAATCGTGGCAAGCACTACTTTTCAGTGATTGGTTAAAGAAGGGACGTTACCAAAAATCAGCCTTAAAGGGGGAAGCCTATACGAAATACAACAAAGGACATATTAATTATTGGAATAAAAATAAAATGTCTTTTTAGAGTGGATTTACTCACAGTGAGGAAAGGAGCCCCGACACACAGCTTTATTGAGTATCGTCACCAGGAACATGTGACAGTTTTTGAAATCTGACTCCATTTTATCAATGGACTCGATCCTGGAGGAAAAAATAAACCAAACACAGAATTAGATTTTGAACTGCTCTGTAGAGATTTCTATTGAAAGTTTAGTTTAACTTAAAGTTCTTACTTCCAAGCTCCGAATCCAGCCTGCCAGCGGTCTGAGAAGATGAGGACCAGATTCAGAACTTTCATGATTGCCTCCTTCACAAAACTGACCTGATAAAACACAAAAAACACACCAGAGTCATACAACAGCAGCAGAAGCTCATGTACAGTAGTGTAGTAATTCAGATGTTCAGTTTAAAAACAGCATAAATCTGTCTCATGCAAAACTGTAGAAATTCAGTTTGTTCGTATAAACTGAAGCTATTCTGTTCCTAAGCTGCGACTCAGCTCTGCTCAAGTCAGCACAGCTCATTCACCTTCTCCCTCAACAAGCAGCGGTCGTGAATAGTCGCCAGATATCTGTAGTGGATTTTGATCAGCTGATCCAGGTCCTTTGCTTCCTGCACCTGGTGCTGAAACTCAAGTCCAGTGCTGTGCAGAATCTGCCAAAACACAAGACATGGTTCCAAAGACTTCTTTTGATTCACATTTTAAGGTTCAAATGAATAATAGAAAATAAAACAACATGAGTTATTTATCTCTCTTTAAATTGGTCAACTGTAATATTAGCAGACAGTTTCTAAAATGTGTTAAATTATTAATCAGTCAACAATTGATTCAAATAAATAAATGTTAATTTCTTTATAAAACACAAATTTTAGAGGTAATCTGTTAAATCAAGGTTTACTGCATCATACAAGAAGGAATAGTTTAAGTCTGACCTGATTTACAAGCTAACAGCTAGCCTACAGTCTCAGACAAAGATCAGAGCGGCTCTTGTTAGCATTTTTTTTTGTAACTTTAACACTGCTGTTCATTTCAAGTTACACTGTTACTTTTGCAGAAACAGTCTGATGTTCCTGCTGCTGTTTGTGCTGCAACTGACTCCAGATTTCAGTAAAAAACTGTAGTGATTGTTTTTACATGAAATCTTTTAGAAAAGGAGTTGCAATTAGAGTAGAAAACACATCGTGACACATTTTTACTGTCAGTTCCGCCCAAGATTAATTCATGCTGGAAACCAGTTCATGCAGAGCTGGAGTTTTCCAGTTCTTTTGGGAGAACGGGTTATTCCTTCTGATAGGGCTGCTACACCTTGGGTCTAGTAGCTTTATTACAGCTTAATGACACTGAAAACAATCAGACAGAACAACACAAAGCAAATAAATGTTGGTGTTTCTCCCCCCAAAAAATGACAAATGTACAAATTTAAGTCAGAACTAACTAATTTATGACCTATGACCTGTAAAATCTGGTAAAAACAGTTACACGATTGTTGGTCACAAAAGCTGTGGTGTTACTGTAATGAGATCTGAAAGTATGCGTTTGGGAAAAAGTTCCTCTTACTCTGGTCATGATGTAGTTGTGAAGGCTGTTGACAAAGTGCATCAGTTTCACACGCAGCAGACACATTCTGTGAATCTGTTGGTTTAAAGGCTCTTTCAGCTTTACTTCCTCAGCTGAAGTCCCTTCCAGTTTCTCAGTGATGTCCGTAAAGTCTAAATATAAAACATACAAGAGACACCATTTAGATACGGAGGATACAGAAGACCACAAACATTACCGTTTAGTGTTTACATTCACGTATGTGATATTTAAATTTTCTGTTACCATCCCTGTTTACCTAATAGGGAATTTTATGGTTGATGTTCCTTTAAAGGAGTTATTTAAGAGAATGTGGAAAAATGTGACACAGTCAAAGCCTAAGTGTGTGTGTGCGCGGCGCGCGCATGTGTTAAATCCAAGTTTTTAGTTGATATATAAAAAAGAGAGAATAGGAAATCCAACTGAATAATGATTTTAAAATGTCCAGCGTTTCAGATTTTAATCCAGACTCATACCGCTGAATCGAAGTGTGTCCAGACTGTATTTAGCCCATTTAATCTGCAGCAGGAGGAGAAACACCTGATTGTAAATCTTCTGACACTCAGAGCTGATCACAATGTCAACAGGCCAGGGAACCTGAGGAGAGCCACCCAAACAGACGTCAGTGTGCTTCAACAGCAGAAGTAAAAACCAAGAGAACACACTTATACTGTTTACCTTGTAGCTCAGGGTTAGAGCCTCTAAATTATTCACTGGGTGCTTTTTCCTGGATGGGTCAATGTTCTCCAAAAAGACAGATAACCTTAAAGATATAAGAAGTTGGACAAAATGTTGACTTTACAGATTTCACAAACCTAAAATCTGATTCTAGACAAGGAGATGCAGTACCGGCTACTATCCTCTGGGTAGCGTTGTCCGACCGCCTCCTGCAGCTGCACGTTGAGAAAGGAGGGCTGCTGCCAGCTCTCCTTCTCCTGCACCTTATCAAAGATGGCTGTGTAAAAGTCATACATGGTGTCTCCAGCTTCCAGCAGAAAGTAGTTCCTCATCGCCTGGAGGTACTCCAACAGCCTGGGGGAGACATCCACCAGATAAATGCTTGAAATGATCCAAACAAACCTTACTTAACCTCAAAGTGGTGCTTACATGTAGTCTTTCTTCAGAGTCTTCATCAGGTTCCCACAGCACTCAATGTACCTCCTCTCGATGTGTGGGTAGAGGCAGGAACGCAGCGTGAGCTCGAACGTCTGGCAGGTGATCGACTGAGACGAGCGGTCCACGATGAAGTCACCACCAGAGAAACGCTCATGGAAGTCGCTCTGCTCCAAGTAGAGCCTGCAGAGGGAAATGAAAGAGCTTCTAAAAAATGTAAGACTCCAAACAATCCCTAAGATGTGTTATATGATGACCTTTTTGTTAAAATGGTTTGATTCCCTTGGCTTTATTCTTCTCATATCTTTCCATCAAACCAGAAGTACCCCATGAATCTGTACTAGGGATGTTCTGGTCACATTTTTTTGCTCTTAATCTGAGTCAAAGTCATTTGATTTTGAGTATCTGCCGATACCCAGTCCCAATCCGATACTTCAGCAATGCATTAAAATAAGAAAAAAAAAACATCCAAATTGTCCTTTTGAGTTTATTATTATTTATGCATTTCTTTTTTCTGTATTTGTGTAATTTTGTTGTTTTATCTGCCAAAAGCATCACTCGTTCAGGAAGTACATTGATAAGAAACATATTACAAATTTATTTAAAAGTTGCCTCATCGCTCATATTTCAAAATGTTTCAACAGCATGTGGGTGTAATGAGAGATGCGTGTTCCTGGCAGGTTTGATCTTGTCTGCAAAATGGCTGAGAGCTGCATGTGTATTGACGAAAAAACAACTCATAGCACGGCTCCAGGAGCCGAGTGCACCAGCTGGTCACAACTTAAGCCAGTCTTAACTCTTACGTCTGACTTAGCCAAGTCAGACGTAATGACTGGAGTTAGTACTGAGTGCACCAACTCAGACTAGGACCAGTCGCAGCTGCGTCTGGGCATGCCATGCGCATTCACGAGGATACAAGCTTTGCTGTGCTCATTGCCTAGCAACGCATCGACCAAAGCGCTGCAAGGATGGAAGAGGGAGGCAAATTTCTACAAAATGTAATAACACAAACACAGTCTCCTTCCTGCTGCTATCAATAACGAGTGTGACGGCTGAGTGCGTACAGCTGACGAGGTGAGAAAAAAAAGATAAGATCTGTCACGAGCAAAAATAAACCAGTCTGCTCTTAAAAATCCCCAGATTGGCAGAGTCCTCTTCCAATAGCTTTGCCATATGATTATAGATGTTTTTGGAGTGGATTTGCCTTCTTTTGTTGGCCTTCATGGCGTTGTTCAGCGCCCGACGTGTCAAAGATCTGGGAGGATGAGCGCTGGTTAAGGAAGAGACAGATTTGACACCCAGGTCATTCATGAAGAAGCCCTAAATTATCCACATCTATGTGTTATTACCAATTTTAAACATTTTAGATTCAAATGAGAGACCGGCATAGGGAAGCCACATCAGTGATGCAGGTGGAGTTCCCAAAAAGGCCGTGTTCTGCTCAGAAACAAAGAGACCAGGATGAGCTTCAGAAAATACTGGAAAAAGAGATCCAGAGTGGAAGTTGAAACATCAAAGTTAAAGACTCAACAGGAGAACCTGGAGCTTGAAAAAGAAAAATTTTAATTAGGAATTAAACCCCTCCATCAGATGATGCACAGCTGCAGCGTGTCGGAACAAGACAGTCTCCGATTCACCATTTAGTTAACTGTTTATATTCTATTTAGACTATAGTTCATGTTAATTCGATGTTATTTTTATGCATTTTGTTTCAAATTGACTTAGACGATTATTTAATGTTAATGTTTCTTATATTTAATTACACATACATTGTTATTCGTTTATTTTTTATATTTATGTATATAATCCTATACAGATCAATTTAATACAAATATTTCTTCAAAATATTGTGATTATATAGTTAACAAGTTACACGGTTCGACAATGATGCCATTACGCACAGATTTTCTCTGCCGTGTGCGCAGCAACACTTCCTCCGTGCGAGAATGCTGCATCCAGAATAATGATCAGAACAGGTCAACTAAATGGCTCATAGGGATTATTATTATTATAGACATTACACAAGGCTCTGCTATTTAATGAATAAAACAGTGCTTAAACAATGGAGATTGCCTGTCTTTCATCAACGCTTTACGCACAGAACAAATGAATCAGCTGCATCCTCGGTGAGTCTCAGCTGTGCCAGGTTAGCTTCTCCGTCTGCACATATAAGCCGTTGCTCATTTACATGATCATACAATAACTGTAGGCTAGATCTTCCAACTTACACCTGGTGTGGCTCAGGCGTGAAAGTTACACCTGGGCGTAGCGGCTGAAGGGCTTACGCCTGAGTGGTGCACGCGTTTTAACAATGAGCTGGGAGTAACTTTCAAATCTATGTCGGACTTAAAGTTATGCCCGGGCGCTTCCGATCATTTGAAAAGCATGCCTGATTTCCAACCACGTGATCGAATTAGAGCATCCCTACTCTACATACCTGGCAAAGTTAATGGCCAGTAACGGATCGTGGATGTCGTCAATCTCCAGGTGCTGTGCCATGATGGACTGCATCTTTACGAGACTCCTCGCTGTGGCCTGCTGTTCGGTCACCGCGTTCGTTGGACTGCCTTCTCGGCTGCAGAGACGTGATTGCACAGACTCCAGAAACAGTGTGTATAAACTTTTTCTCTCTGCATCTGCAATATACCATGTTATCATTTACTGAAAACGTTGCAACAAAAAAGTAAGCATGAACAAAAACACTGATGAGACAAACACAGACCCCTGGAGGATGTCTCTGATGTCTCAGTCTCCTTCCAGTCCAGATTTTTAAGCAGCTGCATGGACTTCCCAGCCATGATAATCTGCTTTAGGACAGGTTTGAGGAAGGACACCATGGTGAGCTGCCTGTTGTTGGAGCTCTGATCGCCTCCTGAGCTTCCACTGGCTGCATCATTTAACTTCTCCTCATTATCCACCATCTCCGACACGCTGTATAGCGTGTATGTTGCGTACCAGAAGTCTCTGTGGTTCACCGGGACATCCTTGTTTCTGAACAATAAAGATAATAATTCAGCTGAACGGTATCTTTTTTTACCACATTTAAGCCCTTCCTGCCACATACCTTTGGATGATGAACTCTTTGGCAGGATCGAACAAATGGCCATGAACAATCCACTCATCCACAATCTCTAAATACGGTCTGACTGTTTCTGTCCATAAAGAAAACAACAGAGCCACCTAGAAACAAACAATCATCACACAGTTATAGTGCTTCCTGATAAGCATAGAAAAACACATGCAGAACTGGCTGACAGCACTCACCGTTTGCTCTGACGCTTCTCCAACACTGTCGTATTCAATGATGGCCTTGTAGAGCGTGTTGAGCAGGTGAGAGGCCCGCACAACGTTGGGGGTGGCAGGTGGAACTTCTGCAACTCCTGTGCAGAAGACTTTGTGCAGGACTTTGATCTGAGCCAGGTGAGAGCTGAGTCGCTCCAGAACTGCAGACAGGGTCACAGTCTCATCTGCAAAAAAGGACAGCTGGTCAAACAGAATCAAAAAACTAAAATAACCTTTAAACATCACTTAAGTACAGCATGGAAATGTTTACAGTTTACATGTAAAACTGGAAAAATTAGAATATGGTGCAAAAGTTCATTTAATTCTGTAATTCAACTTAGACTGAGAGACCATCTAAAGGCTCAGGAACCCTTTTCAGGTGTTCTGATTCATTAGCTGATTCGAGTGTGACACTTTGAGTCTATAATATTGAATTCTGAATCTTTTCACAATATTCCAATTGTCTGAGATTTTGAATGTGGGGTTTTCATCAGCTGTAGCCATAATCATCACAATTAGAACAAATAAAAGCTGAAATATCTGGATTTGCATCTACTGTAATTTATTAATTTCACCTTTTAAGTTGAATTACTGATATAAACATGCTGGTGAAGGTTCTCAGTCATCCAGGTCATGGTAATCCAAGGGGTTCAAATGAAGGCAACCAAAGAAGTCCAGTTGCCTTCATTTGAACCCCTTGGATTACTGATATAAACGAACTTTTGCACCATATTCTAATTTTTCCAGTTTCACCTGTACTATTCTTACAGCAGCAGTAACACTGAAGACCAGGTTTGTTGTTTTTATTATTACAATGATGAAAATAGTCAGTCTTGTTGGAATTGGAACGCTGTGAAAGGAAGATGTGTCACTAAATCCCTTTTTCCCACCACAACAACCACTAGTTGGTCCACTGGGGGGTACAGGTCACAGGAGACTAATCCACACTTCTCAGCGTTACCTCTGCTCATTCAGAGAAAACAAACCAAACAATCAAATTTGGTTGAAAGTAAAACAACAAAAACCTTAAACAGGTCACTTTTAGTCAGTAGAACAAAGGTGAAATTCCAGTTGAACAAGCCTGGACCACAAAGGTCTTTTATGCTAAGCTACTACACTTTACTAACCCTTTAGTGTCCGCACCAAGAATCTTTCATCTGTGCATCTTTTATTCATTTGGGGCAATAATATTTAACTTTGTAATTAAATATTCCCATAATTTGGTTGTTTATTTTCAGCTAAATTCAATGCAGACTTTAATAGGATTTAGAGACAAAACAACGATTGGGCAGAACAAGAAAAGGAACAAAGTGAACTCTGAGATCCTCAGATCATTGTCTCGACTATTCATGGTGAAACTATCACCTTCTAATAAAAATTAAGAGCTCTGTTCAGACCATAACATGCTCCCATCTAATTATGCTCTCCAACATCCCACTCTGACCACTTTCTCTTCTCTGTAACCTACAGGAAGGTTTCACTGGTCTACAGATCCCCAGATCAGAAATTCAGGGAAAACTGAGGAATCATTTATTTTTTTAAGTATAGAAAACAGAAGTAACAAGGTGTTTTGTTTTATGTAATCCAAAGAAACAACAACATAAAAACAACATTTCAGAATGAACAAGGTCTCAATGTAAAGCCAGACATATTAATTAATATATCTGTTTGTTTTTTAATGTAAACAGTTTATAGATGTGAGAATTAATAAAAAAGCACAAAAAACACCAAAATAGGCTTCCTGTCAATCAAAGGACCTGGTTTGTGTAAACAAACACAAGTGGACACCTGTGTGTTTGTAAGGAGCAAGCACACAAAACAGGAGGGACTCTGCTGTCCACTTCAAAGATTAGGGACACCGAGATGACGGATCGTCTGAGAAAAAGTTAAAAAAAGGTCATCTTTGTAAAAAAATACAAAAAAACAATATTAGGAAGTGGCCTCGGGTTTCCAGCCCTCACAAAGCAGCTGAGAATCGAATATCCAGACCAGTCACACGTGAATAAATCATTTCAGGTAGACCAGGACAACAAAGACCCTCACAGCCCTCAGGACACAGAAGGTGGGCTGGGTGGGGTGAGTTTGGGTTTTTCCATCCAACAAGTCTCAGTGCTAAACCAGCACTGGAAAGCTGCTGCTATTGTAGCATCAACTCATCACTGGGCCAGAGGAAAGAACCGCCTTCATCAAGAGCCAGAGGCAAGCTCAGGGTGACCAGCGTCGTGTTCCAAATCTGAATTATTCACCTTTACTTTGTTCAGTTCAGAACAAAATACATAAAACAGAAGTCCGATTAGCAGTTTAACATGAGTGTTTCATATTCCTGCTGTTTGCTTTATATAAGGAGCCTAAGTCACACCCATCTACTTCCGAATGCAAGTCAATGGAGCTATAAAAGCTATTTTCTCGTTTGATATGGGCCATGGATTTCACATATGATGTCCGTGAATTTTAAAGACACATTTTGATGCCAAGAAAGCATTTATTTTTAAATGGCAGCAAAAGTATATTAAGTTTTGTGTGAAAACACGTGTAGGTCTACAAATGTTCGTCTCACCAAATTGACGTCATCGAACCAGACACAAAGAAGTGAAGATTAGTTTAGCGAGCTTTACAACCTTCTACCAGAACAAAAGAACGTGGAGAAAACCACAAATAAATCTGGCCATGTGGTGTAGCAGCTACGCTGGGGGAGAAGAGACTCTGTGGTGACGTCTGATTTAATTACAACATTTTACAAGCTAATAAATCTCAAAGTACAGGCATAGTCAAAACACACCATTACTTTTCATTTAAATAGAAGTACAACATATGTGTGATTCAGGGCGTACGGCAATGCGGATCAGAAAATAACTTTTATTCACTTGCTTTCATTCTTTCTTTGTTCCGGGGACCCATAAGCCGACCGGAAGAGGAGGAGACTTAGGTTCCCTGTATAACACCTGCTAGGTAGCTAAAGCGAGTCAGAACATCACACACAGCTGCTTTCACTGCCATCATTTTTATAAACTGTGTGAAACATACACAGTCTGCTGTTTTTCTAAACCGTCTAGCTGGTGTTTATGGCTCCTGCATGAAGTGTCGTGTGTAACTTCTGTTCACAGAGGTGTTTGATGTCAGATGTTTAATGTCAGCAAGTGTGTTGCGTATCCTGTTTCACCTGCATGGAACGCAAATTTCCAAGAAGGGACAATAAAGTGAAGTTGAAGTTAAATACCAATCAGAGATCAGTAAAGAAGCTTCACAAACAACAACTGTTCCAACAACAAAGTTTGCAGAACATTTCTAACATTAACAAGCTGACTGAAAGAACTCAGAGCTACTCACCATTGCTTATGATCTCTTTCTCTATTGTGGTCAGCTCTTCTTTGAAGCCGGTAAAGTACTTGTTCAAAGCCCAGACAAAAGCCTGGTAGGTCCTAAATGGTGGCTCGGAGCCCTTCCTGGAGCAGGAACCGGAGCCTGGAGGACCGGGCTCTGAACTGTGACCCGTCACCTCATCTATGAACCTCTGAAGCCTGAACACAGCCTGTCCGTACACAGACACGTGCTCCAGCACGGACAGCAGGCAGTTCTGCAGCACAAGAGAAAAGAAGTCTGATTACTGCCCTGAGCAGGATAAATGTAATAAAATATCAATGTTTATTTTTTTATTTGACTCACACTTGTCAGATGAGTTACAACCACATTATTTCTCACTGATACTTTGCCATCATGATGCTGGAATATGAAGAGTTTCTTAACCCCAGAGAGGAGCCTGAAAAAGGACCCGACAGCTCAACTTCATGATAAATCAACAAAATATCTGTAATAAGCTCACAAGACAGTAAGAGTTGTGTGAGCAAAGCAGAAAACTGACTTCTTTGTATGTTTGTGTAAAATCAGCAGTCACACATCTTACCACAGAGTCTCTCGTATCACTTGAGTTTCTGTCACAAAGGCCTTTTCTTCTGGCAGATAAAGCGGATCAGTGTTGTACAAGTGCTGATCCCTTAGGAGAAAAGAGCCAAACATAAACATTTTAAATAATCCAAACTCAGAAATTATAGTATCAACCATCTGTGACAACTTTTTTAAAACCATTATAAGATTTGGTTTGTTTTGTTAAAAATGCGTGTGTGTGTGTGTGTGTGTTTGTGTGTGTTTGAGTGTGTGATTTTTATTTTAGTTGGTTTTGTAACTTTTGTCATGTAACTTAGATTTGAAAAGAAATGATGTCTTTAATTAAATTCTCAGTATATTTTATACATCTAGTTCATTTTTTATTTCAGGTTCAAAGTGCTGCTAGCTTTCCCCACATATATAACATTTTTAATAATATAAACAAACACTACCCAAATTTAACTTGATATATTTTTTCCAACAGTTTTTTTATATTGTTTGAGGAGTCTGTAAATTAAACTTCATTTTAATGTTAAATGTGTTGAACACTCATTTAATCAATACATTTGCAGTGGTCTCTGGTAGGAATAAATGCCTTGTAAGTCGTACTTAGGGGGCAAAAATCACATGTGCACCATTTCCAGGAACTAGAAATGAGCCACATCACATCTGAGCTTCAGACAGCAGGATTTGGAGGACATCTCTCCTCTGATTGGCTAACAGCAACATGACTCTACCACTGACTCTGTTTGCTCTGCAAGGTTGATGTTTTATCTCCACAAATAACACAAGCCTGAAGGAGTTCTGCTGTGTGGTGGAGTTGCTAATGCTAACGGTTAGCTTCTACTAGCCGAGACATTCTCTGCTGTTTCCTGGATGCTAAACCAACAACAGCCTTCCCCATCATGAGTCAAGATGAGTGAGTCCATGAATGTTAAAGCCTCCTTTCCACCGACTGGTTTGCCTTTGAATGGTGAGGATCGACTCACTAATTTTTCTGTCCCGATTGTAAAACCGGTCCAAACACCCCGATCCGGACCGCGCCAGTCACGGGATTTTTCCCCCCTTCTGCTGTAAGTCCAGTTTTGTGGAGCAGTATGGCTAGGGCAGAGCAACAACACAGTCCAGTGATTAGGGGAAAGAAATACGTCACTACTTGCAACAAGCAAAACGAACCTTGGACTTCCGTTGTTTGTATTTTCATTAGTTGTACACAGATGTGAGAAAATGCCAGCAAGTAGCAGCAAGTTTTGGTCAGCTTCAGAGCTCCATATATACATTCCTCACCATCATCATGAGAGTCCACACTCAGGAGGAGCTAGACGAATTGGTAAGGAATGCAAGTTTTTAAAGAAGTTTTCAGCGGATGGGAGCCGAGGGATTCGAGCGAACGTCGGAACGGTGTCGGGTCAAGCTGAATAAATTAGAGCCCAATACAGAAAAGTTAAGGACAGAAACAGCCGGAGTGGAAATGTTTTTGTTTTTCTGGAGTGGAAATGGGAGAAATAGCTGGAGGTGCTACGATGCGCTGGATGCTATTTATAGCCACAGACTGGCAAATCGAGGCAGCGAAGTAGCATTTATTTTTTTGTATTTAGCTCTGCAGACCATTTTTGCACCACAAAAATACTGAATAGTTGCACAACTTATTTATAAAATCACGCATGGCGGTTCGTTTAACCCCGCCTGCCGACATGAGAGCCCAAACTGCGATAGAAACACTCTCCTGAAATTGCAGAACCATACCGGTACCCGCCGGTCCACAATAACCCGCTCCGCTCCATCCAGAACCCTGCAGATGGATCCGTGACATAAGTGACAGTGTGACGTAGATCTGTCACAAATCCTAGAGTTTCACTGTCTATTTTCTATCAGAAGCTAATGCAGGAGATAGGTGGAGGAGACTATTTTCATGTTCAGCTTGCATTAAAAACTCAGAGTGACTGATAATAATCAGAAATAATCATTAAAATTTGTTTTTTCAGTGAACCACACCTTTAACGTGATTAGAACTGAAGTCTTACCAAACATTGAGCAAGTTGGAGTGTAAGTGTAAGCTGTGAGGGAAACGAGAAGCGTGAGTCACCCAGTATGGAGTCACTACGTGCTGCTCGAGCCAGGCCCGGGCATCTGGTTCACCCACTGGAACAGCAGATTTAAACATGGCCGTCAGACACCAGCACCAACTCTCATTCTGCTCCATTCTAATGACATCATCATCATTTACTTTCTACGGTCGTATGTTTTTGCTGTTAAATTATGTAACACCTGTCCATGCAACTGGAACTGTATTGTTGGCGTTGTCCTGGTCCTCCTGGGGGGTTCTGTCCAGCTGGATCCCAGAGTCCTCCCTGCTGATTGGTTGCTGACTGTCATCTTCCTCGCTCTCCTCATCAGACCACTCCTATTGCACAAAAAAACAAAAATTAACCTCAATGAAAAGCTGCAGGGTTTTGGGGTCTGTAAACAGCACCTGAGGCTTTTGCACTCAAACGCTTGGTGGCGATTCACTCACAGGGGTATCCGGATACGGCCCAGCATCAATGTCCTCACCCTCCATCAGATATTTGGCCCAGTCAAAGTTGTCCTCTGGTTCTGCACAGACACCAGTACATGAGGGTGTGTTTTTAAAGAAATCAAAAGTCTCACAAAAAAAGTATCAGCTCACCAGTCTCCTTGGCCCTGAGTCTTTCAGTGAAGTTTGTGTTAGAGGGGGAATCTGACAGAAAGAGCAGCAGCGACAGCACACTGTAGTGGGTATCCGTCTAAAAAACACACCAAAAACTCGTTCAATTATTCAATATTTTACAGTTTATTAATACATTTGCATTTCATTTTGGGGATATTGGAAACCCAAAACCTGATGGAATGTATTTATCAGTGATGTTAATGTCAAGTCAAATCTTTTTTACCCTTGTTTCATGAGTGTTGGGTAGCGGGGAGTTCAGAAATTCTTCAGTCAGTCTAAACCAGCTTCCTGCTTTACTCAGGTCTGAATGAACCATCAGCTTTTCATAGATTCTAGAAAACAACAGATTATACACTTCATATTATGGAGAGAGAAACTTACAATGTAATGTTTTGCAAAAAAAAAACAACAACCACAAATCAGGTGAAAAGTTAGCAACTAAAAATGTCACCATTAGAAAGTCAGTTGGTAAAACTATGTAGTTAAACTTCACCTTCAAATCCCAGCTAATCATATCCCAACTCAAACTCCACTGGTATTGAGGGACAAAACCAATTTTGGTCTACTTCAGTTTGGACAATCTGGACAAATCGTCTCTGATGAAACCACTAGATCCCGTTCACAGGTGCTGCCATGTTGTGTACTTGGAGTATGAGCACTATTCTTCCATTCAGATCTCCTCTAGAGCTGAGATGTTTTGGGGCTGTTGCTGGACAACACAGACTTTCAACTCCCTCCACAGATTCTCTGCTGGATTGAGGTGTGAAGACTGGCTAGGCCACTCCAGAACCTTGACATGCTTTTTACATAGTCACTCCTTCGTTGCCCGGGCAGTATGCTGGAGATCATCGTCATGCAGGAAGATCCAGCCACAATTCATCTTCAATGCTCTCACTGATGCAAGGCTTATGCACAAAATCTCACGATACATGGCCCCATTTTCCTTAATTCGGAACAGTCGTCCTTTCCCCTTTGCAGAAATGCAGACTCTAAGCATAATGTTTCCACCCCCATGCTTCACGGTGGTTATGGTGTTCTTGGAATGCAATTCAGCATTCTTCCCCCTCCAAACACGGCAAGTGGTGTCTATTCCAAAGAGTTCTATTTTGCTCTCATCTCATGACATTATCTGATCCTCTTCTGGATCATCCAGATGGTCTCTGGCAAACATTAGGCAGACCTGGACATGTGCTGTCTTAAGCAGGGGGACCTCAGGTGCGTTAAGGGATTTTAATCCATGACTAATAGTAACCTTAGATACTGTGGTCCCAGCTCTCTTTAGTTTTTGGCACCTTCAAAGGAGCATTAATTCTGGCCCTCATATACCTGTTGCATCTTATTTAAGAAGCTCTACTACGCTCCAAAGACTGAAGAGCTTTTTTAGTGGCTGCCAAATAGCCCTATTGTGTGTATTTATATATGGAAGAGGAGTTAAGTGCCTGCCCTGTGACCAGAGGGTTTCAGGTTCAAGCTCCGGTCAGTCTGTCACAGTCATTGTGTCCTTGAGCAAGACACTTAACTGACCTTGCCTGCTGGTGGTGGTCGGAGGGACCATTGACGCCAATCTTTGCCAGACTCACTTCTGTCAGTACACCCCAGGGCAGCTGTGGCTATAATGTAGCTCATCATCACCAGCGAGTGAATGTGTGTATGAATGGGTTAATGGCTGGTTGTGTTGTAGAACCCAAAAAGGTGCTATATAAACACAGGCCATATATATATATGTGTATGTATATATATATATATATATATATATATATATATATATATATATATATATATATATATATTTCATAAGAGGATATGTTATTGCTAGTGTAAATTAGAGCCAAAACATTTTTTTATTTTCAAGTTTGAGACTGGTCCAAGATAACTGAACCGATCATGTGGAATACCGGCTAATTCAAATAACCAGCTTTTTGGGTGCATCTCTAAATGAAACAAGAATTGACTTTTTTCCTATTTGAATACAGGCCAATTTGAGCAGAGTGTTTTGCGATTCAGCCAAAAAAAAAAATAATTAAAATGCAGAATATAAAAAAAACTTATTGCATTAAACACAATAAACAAAAACAATGTACATAAGATACAAAAATGTTAAATCAGGTGGATCTACCTGTGGTAGTGATGTCTCATCTCTTAGTAAAACCAGATAAAACTCTTTCAGATGGAGATGCTTTACAGCCACTGTTTTTTTTTTACAATGAACTGGAACCAAAGACTGTTTATGCTGGAGTGCTGTTTATTACCATTAAGTCTACAAATTGAACCAAGAAAGCCCTTGTACTCAGCCTTTATAAACTAAATGCACTGCCTGGCACAAAAAAAAAGTCACCACCAAAAAAAGGGTCACACTCTAATATTTTGTTGGACCACCTTTAGCTTTGATTACGTCACACATTTGCTGTGGCATTGTTTCAATAAGCTTCTGCAATGTCACAAGATTTATTTCCATCCAGTGTTGCATTAATGTTTCACCAAGCTCTTGCATTGATGATGGTAGAGTCTGACCGCTGCACAAAGCCTTCTCCAGCACATCCCAAAGATTCTCAATGGGGTTCAGGTCTGGACTCTGTGGTGGCCAATCCATGTGTGAAGATGATGTCTCATGCTCCCTGAACCACTCTTTCACACTCCTGGCATTGTCACCTTGCAACATGCCCGTGCCATCAGGGAAGAACAAATGCATTGATGGAATAACCTGGTCATTCAGTATATTCAGGTAGTCAGCTGACCTCATTCTTGGAGCACATCCTGTTGCTGAACCTAGACCTGACCAACTGCAGCAACCCCAGATCATAGCACTGCCCCCACAGGCTTGTACAGTAGGCACTAGGCATGATGGGTGCATCACTTCATCTGCCTCTGAAACTGATACATTTTTTCATCCACAGGATCAGTGGCTTTTGAGGACTTCACCTGTCGAGATCATATCATGTTTCCCTACACTCAGATTTCGCTAAAATAAATCAAATTAAACATAATAAAACCAAAAGCTTCCCCTTCTAATGGAAATACCAGCAGCAAAACGCACTCACCCACTTATGCTGCGTTGAACTTTATGACTGTCGACGTCCAAATAACGATGAAATCTGACAGAGAAAATGAAATCGGACAATAAATAGCAGCACTTCTCTGCGTTAGCTATATTTTTGTTTACAGATTAGCAGCTAACAGTAAGCTAGCTTCCAAATTGTCGGTGGCTAACTTACTTGAAATTTGACCACGTAAATTTCAGCGCAGACTGGAAATTTTGGTCCTCCTCATCTTCAATCTTGCTGATAGATCTGATTAACTTCTTGGTTTCTTTCTCCGTCTCCTTTTCGAAGGTGGTCCAGTGTGCCATGATGATCCAGCTGCTGGTTGTGGTGCAAGAATTAGCCCAACGTTAGCCTGCGTGTAACCGCCTGTCTCACTCTTGCAAACAATTGGATAACTCTTCAAGATATAATACTTGAAAAACGTAGAAATTGTTATTGCAAATGTACAATCACGGAGGTGCTACATGGACTGTTTTGTCCATTGAATCCTCCACTACCGCGCCATCAAAACATATAATGGTGCGCATGCGTAACACTGAAAGTCCGCTTACTTTTCTTCTTCTTCGCTGAAATTTAATGTTGTAGGGCAGGCCGTTGCATCATATAACAAAAGCACGCTCCCTTTTACATTTTTAGGTATCAAAATTAGCATTCTGCTGGTCAAAAAGACATCCCTTTTTAAAAATCAAACTAGTTCTGCGACAGAGAAACCTGTTTGTGGAAGTAGCGGTGTTTCCTGTGTGGATTCAGGAGGAATTACCCAGGGGCCACTGTTTTTCTTTGGATTAGGTTTGTGAAGGTTTACTTTGCTCAGTATTGATCTCTAAAGACAAAATAATAAAATTATGGTCTTCAGAATATATCTGGACTTTCAGAATGTTTGTAGTTGTAAAAATAGACAACTGACCTTTAATCTTAGTCTTCACAGGCGATTACCCAAGGCCACATGCAGTAGCACTAGTCTGATAGATTGTGACTGAAAAAAGATAACATAACACAACAAAAACCATAACAATACAAAATACAATATAGAATATTTATTTCTGATTAATGATGTCCAGCTTTGGGATAATAGATCCCCAGATGACTTCATTTATATGAATTCTATTAATTCATTTTAATGAGACTGTTACAAAACACCACTCATACAGTAATAATGAAAATAATGAATTGTGCATTTAACATGTAAAACTTTAGGTTTACATAAAAATGTGGTTGTTTATGTCAGTAAAATCAGCAGGGCACCCCAGGGAATTGAACCTCGTCTCATTCTAGAGAGACCCATCAGTGCCTTTACTTTCTGTGTTGACAAGGAAAAGCAAAACTTGCATCAAGTACATCAATGACCTAAAAATACAGGAAAAAGAAACCTTCACTAATTAAGTTAATGAATTTAGGTTTGATTAAAGATGAGATACTTTTGTCATTTGATAAAATTTCTACTTTTTCATTTGTGGTGGGTGTTTTTCCTTCAGTTCAATTTTGTTTATCTATATGGTGCCAATTTACAATGCAAACATTTCAAGTTTTATATATATATATATAGTTTGGGGGTCACTGCCCCGATGACCATGGGCACCACCAGCTTTCTCAAGTTCTTCTTTGAGGCCCTGGTACTTCTCTAGTTTCTCGTGTTCCTTTTTCCTGATGTTACCATCACTTGGTATTGCTACATCAACCACAACAGCTGTCCTTGTGTAGTATTCTCATTGTGGACATGAAGGATGTTTATTGTTAAAATCTGCTGGAGCCAAAAGCCCAAAATACACCAACAAGGAAAGTGACATCAGTCATAAATATTATGACATTGAGATAGTTGAACTTCTGCTTGTGGATGGGATTAACTTTGGAAAGCTGAACTGAAATATCCATTTAAATTATTAACCCCCCCAGGAGCATGTCTTTAACCTGGGTCTGTTGCTGGAATAGATTTTGGTCCTTTGGGAAACAGCTGTATAAAAACCCTACTCTATCTGACCACAAGACATCAGAGCAGATGTGCTGATGTCACAGCCTAGGTCATGAATGTTCTGAAGAGACTGGCTCTGACCCACCTTAGTTTTCAGGTAAAAACAGCTTTGGACACTCTCAAAATGATCTACCAGACCCTTGCAGGAGTAGATGATGCTGTCATCTATCTGATGTGCTGATCAGTCACCACGGAGGACTGTCCTGTCTCTGCTTCCAACTTTCTGAGTAACTCTGGGCCAGGCCAAAAGCTCTCTGATTACACAGCAGGAGCAGTGTTCTCTTGAATGTGACCAAGATGAAAGGAATAGTGGTCAACTTCAGGAGGAAAAACATCTGCAGCTAGACCAGTCAACATCCTGGCTGATAATGTGGAGGTTGTACCTGGATGTGTATCTTAAGAACAAGCTGGACTGGTATATCAATGCCGATGAAGAGAATAAGTAGTGAACCCTGTGAATGTGTGCAAAACAATACTGGAGATTTTAATGAGGTATGATGTTTACAAGGCTGTAGTTTGCTGGGGTTAGTAGCATTTGTGCCAGAGATGCTAGCAGGACCAATAAAATCATTGATAAGGCCTGAAAACAATCACTGGACAGAACCTGCAGACATTTGAGTCAGCAAAGGACTGAATGAGGATGGGGATCATTTTGCACATGTTGCTATTATTATTGCTATTAAAAGCACTTCACACCTTTTAAAATATTTTATCTTTTTTAAACTACATTTACTTTTATTAAAATTGTACTGCGCTGTTTCATCATGAGTCTATCTGTCTAAATGAGGGTTCTTTAACCTTTATAAAACATCCAAACAGCTGTCTTATTCCCCTCAGTCCTCCTAAATAGGACTTATTTAGAGCCATGACTGTTACAGCACCTTTTGAAAAAAAACAAGTCATAATTTTTGGTAAATATCTACGGAAGAGAGTTAGGGTCACTGAAAAAAATAGTTCTCTCTTTTTCATAGAATCCCAAGAATAAGACCGGAATTTGGAGAAAATAGTTTAAACAATTTAAAGTCAGAATTCTGACTTTTTTTTAAATTAAAATAAAAGTCAGATTTTTTTCTCTTCCATAAATATCTACTATAAGAGATTGGTTGTCATTAAAATACTTGTGTTTCTATTATGTTTCAAAAAATGCAAACATTACTGACTTTTAGTGTCAATAATAATCTGTAGACATTGAATGCAGTTATTCCATGAAAAGAGCCTGAAAAGCTGCTTAAACTTGCAATTTTAAAATTATATCTCTATTTAAAAACGTTAGCTCTTTTTTTCTAGCCAATCATAAAACGCCGTTGTTGGAGGTCCATAGAGCCACCTGTGGCTCCAGAGCAGGAGTTGCGGACCCCTGGTATAAATGATAAACCGGCTTGCCATAACGTATTTTCAACACACTTATCAGATTTGGAACGCTCCTCCTCCTTTTACTGTAGTCACAACAAGAAGCCAAACAAAGAAACGTTAGCACGCTAGGTCGTAACGAGACTTTAACAATTACCTAATAAAGTCTCTGAGAAAATGTTGGAATGCAAGCGCAAGAAAGAGAAGAATCTCGTCGTTCACTGGGCGTGGCAACCCCCCTCCCACACACACCCACACACACACACACACACACACACACACACACATAACTTCACAGTAGCGCCAGACCGGTGCCTCACAGCGCGCTGAGCCGATCTCCGGGTAAACACGCTCGCAGCGCCCTCTCGGCAGAAGGAAATGAAGAGGAGGCTACATAAGAAATACGTAATTTTGGTTCTGGCATATTCCGGTTTACTTCTGCTAATCCCGTATGTGTTAGATTACCGGGATAAATCCGCTCAGCGCGCCAACCCGCCGCAGCAGCAGCCCAGATGCCCCGATTTGGAGAACACCGTGGCGCTTCTGTGGGATAATGGTTACAGGCTCAACGGCAGCGATGCGATGGAGTACCCCGCCAACAGGAGCCAGTCTCGGACTCACATATACCTGCATGCCACCTGGAGGACAGGCTCGTCGTTTCTGGGGGAGCTGTTCAACCAGCACCCCGACGTCTTCTACCTCTACGAGCCCATGTGGCACATATGGCAGGCTCTGTACCCCGGGGATGCTGGCAGCCTCCAGGGCGCGGTGCGGGACATGCTGAACGCCCTCTTCCGCTGCGACTTCTCCGTCCTCAAACTTTACGCCGGCTCTCAAAACATCACCACTTCATTCATATTCGGGTGGAAAATGAACAAGGTGATCTGCTCGGAGCCGCTGTGCGACGCGCACAGGCGCCATGACATCGGGCTGGTGAGAGAGGATCAGTGCGCCAAGTGCCAGAAGAGAGACCTGAGGGAGCTGGAGAGGGAGTGCAAAAAGTACCCAGTGATGGTGATCAAAGGGGTCCGGGTTTTGGACATGAGCACCCTGGTGCCTCTGATGAGAGATCCCACGTTAAACCTCCAAATCATCCAGCTCTTTAGAGACCCCAGGGCCGTGCACAACTCGCGTCTGAAGTCCAAACAGGCCCTGGTGAAGGAGAGCATCCAGGTACTCAGGAGCAAGAAGCAGACCGACAAGTACAAGCGGCTGCTGGTGCCAAGCAACAGGATGAACCGGGCGGAGAGCTACGTGGCCAGCGCCATGGAGCTGATCTGTGACAACTGGCTCAGTGACATGATGCTGGTGATGAACGCTCCCCCCTGGCTGAGGAGGAACTACCTGCGCATCCGCTACGAGGACCTGGTCCAGCATCCCATGGAGGAGCTACAGAGGCTCTATCGCTTCTCCAACCTCTCCACCACCCCTGCCTTGGAGAAGTTCGCTTTAAACATGACGCACGGCCATGGGTATTCATCAGATAAGCCCTTCCTCATATCGTCAAGGGATGCAAAAGAGGCCATCTTTGCGTGGAGGGAGCGGCTGAACGTGGAGCAGATCCATCAGGTGGAGGCCTACTGCAGTGAAGTGATGAGGCAGCTGGGCTATGAGAAGAACAGCATGGAGAAAGCCACATGATGGAGTGGGTATGAGTTAGAAAATCTAGTTTCAGGAAGTCTATGGTGCATAATGTCTGCACAGACAGGAAGTGTGCAGCCGTGTACCTCAGCTCTGTGACCTCTGACCTCTGTCTGACTGAGACAAAGTAAAGCAGAGCCCCAGTTAGGCAGAGTAATCATTACAGAATGTCAGGGTCCTGTGGTTAGGCTGGAATAGACCCATTTTAAACCTTTTCTACTCTGCCTTTGTTGTCTTGGATGCATCACCTGTTAACTCCTTTCTCACAGTTTAAGCGTTTTGGTCCCGTTCAGATAATAAATCACATATTGAGTTTCAAGTTTAGATTTTAAGTTAACTGAAAAACAAGCCGTGCAATGACTGAACCAAAGGAAGAAACATGCCTTTAACAGCATTTTAACACTAGTGTTTGCCCCATTTTTCTGTCACATTTAAATGTTTCAGATCAAAACTCTAATTTCAGTTTCAGACAAGGATAACCTAAATACAAGATGCAATTTTCAAATGATGAATTACATATTGAGAGAAAAAGAAAATCTCCAAACCAGTCTGGCTCAATGTGAAAAAGTAAAGGTCTCAGTGTAACTCTTTTGGCTGCAACAACTGCTACCAGGCATTTGTGATAACTGGTAATGAGTTCCTCCCATCACTGGAGGAATTTTATCCCACTCATCTTTATGGAATAGTTTTAATTCAGCCATCTGAGGGTTTTCCAGCATCAACAACCTGTTTAAGGTCAAAGGTCAGACATTCTCCTTCAGGATTCTCTGCTAGAGAGCAGAACTCATGGTTCCATTACAGCAAAGCAGCCCCAGACCATCACACCATGTCTGACTGCTATGATGTTTTTTGTCTGAAATGTAGTTAGTTTTACTCCAGATGGAACTGGATACACACCTTCTAAAAGTTCCCCTTTCATCTCATCAGCCACACTTTTCAGTCAGCAGAGGTTTTTGCCCTGAAACGTTCCCATGGATGCCTTTACTAATCCCCCCCCTCCCCCCGTCGCGTTCTTTTTGGCTGAATCGTGACCTTTTTGGTTCTTGAGTTTTTTTTACAATGGAGCGTGATGTGTTGTTTTTGAGATCTTTTAGCCTACTTCATGTTGTCAGAGAGTGATTTTATATTTGGTCGGCTTATCTTTGTCTGATATTGGTCTGTTTGCTGATTTGAAACATGCAAGTGTTACAAAAAGTATAAAATTTTACTGAAGAAATAAATTTAAAGTCCTATTAGTCGTCACACACTGGTGAAATTTGTTCTCTGCATTTGACCCGTCCCCTGGGGGAGCGGTGAGCTGCAGACACAGCCGCGCTTTGGTTTAACCCCAAATCGAATCCCTTATTCTGAGTGTCAAGCGAGGAGGCATTGGGTCCCATTTTAAAGTCTTTGGTATGACCAGACAGCGGATCTGAACCCACGACCTCCCAGTCTCAGGGCGGACACTCACACCACTAGGCCACTGAGCTGTAGAGTTGTAAGAATCTGTAGAGGTAAATATAAACATATATAGATAAATACCATCTAAATAATAGTAATTACTAAATAAATAATATAAGCAGAAATCTGTAAGGGTCATAGTGGTAATCAGAGTGAGACAATCAGGAATGTCTCTGTCCCCTGTTTGGCTGTTTTATAGAGGACCCATTGTTGTGTTCCTGGCATAGCTGGTTCCCCTCATGGGTTGCTGCCCCCCCAGCTGGCAGCAAGTGACCGGGCCTCAGACTGTGCTGTCATTGTTCGTGGTTGTCCGTGACGGGATCAAGCTCCTGTAGGGGGGTTACAACCAGGCTGTCACCACCAGCTCCTACGAGCAGCTGAGCAGCCTGCAAGCCGTTAACACGAAGGGAGGCGCCCACTGCCCCCACCCTGCAGCGCCGATAGGGCTCAACCTGCCTACATATCTCTGTGGTTCTTCTGCTCCTGCATGATTGGAGTATTTATTTATTTACGTTTTTCCTATTTCTCTCTCTTCCAGGGTCCTGGTATCCACTACCGAGGGCAAAAGGTGGAATAACGACAGGAGCTGCAGGAATGCGGTCCACTAGGAGCCCTCT
This sequence comes from Aphyosemion australe, assembly GCA_006937985.1. NCBI lineage: Eukaryota > Metazoa > Chordata > Actinopteri > Cyprinodontiformes > Nothobranchiidae > Aphyosemion > Aphyosemion australe. The sequence goes on from SSNS01000064.1 coordinate 1,145,585, forward strand.
ACATGCCTCTGGGGTTGTTGTTTCTTCACCCGAGTCGGGTCGATGAACTGGAGAAAGTGGGAGAAGGGGGGAGAAAGAAACAAGTGGAGCGAGAGCAGCCAGTCACATGCAGATGGATTTGAAACGGGGAGAAGGTAGCTTGTTTTCCCAGGGCTGCCTGTTTGACACCAGCAGTGTCTGTGGAGACGGAGAGCAGTAGGGGAGGGGGCTTAAATCAAGAGAAGAGGCTGTTTTGTGCTGCTGTTACACTGGCCTATCCTTCTGTCCTTTTAGTAGCACTAATCCCTCCTCAAATCCCTCAGTGAGGGCCGTAAAAACCCGAGATGGGTCTTTTAATGGGATAGGAGTCCAGAGAGGCAGGTTCGCCCCCACCTGTCCAGCCTGTGACTGGGAAAAGACACGTTCTGGATCTCCAGCTAAGAGCTCTGAAAGAAGAAACTACAGTATTTTCTGAAATCCAGGCCTGACTGAGGAGCTATTGTTCCACCCCCGGTCCCTCAGGAATCCAGACAGCTGCAACACCCCTCCGACAAATCCCTCACGTGGGCGTGAAGTTTTCTAATAACCCACAGACACGTTGGAGACCTGCCTCTGTCCCCTACCAGTGGACTCTCTAAACACAACTAGTGGTACTGATTCTTTTAAAAAGCTGTGATGTCCCTCGTGATTTTACTGACGGGAGGTGGACGTTAAGTTTTACCAGCGTCCATGTGTTTGACTTTATAAGTTGGTTTATTTTAACTTTTCTCGTTGGGATACTCGTAGATGTGTCAAAAGCAGAAATAACTAAATTATTTAAGCTGACTTAAATTAAAATGTGTGATTTGTAGATCCCTTGATAAACAGTTAATTGTTGACCTGTAGTAAACAGTTTGTACTGTATGAAGGTACACACACGACTTGAACGTGCCTTTGTGAAATACATACAGTGCTGTGTAAAAGTATTCGTCAGATTTCTTGCTTTTTTCTCACATAAAGCTCTCATTCACTCATTTTTTCAATACATCAGCAGTGGTCTCTAGTATAAATGAATGCCTTGTGAGTCGATCTGTGGGAAAAAAGCTCTGGCGCTCCTTTTCAGGAAGTAAAACTTAGCCAGAACAGGGGTGAGCAGAACACGGCAGGATTTGGAGTCTTATTTCCTGATATTTGGACATCTCGCTTCAGATTGGCTAACAGCAAAGCGACTCTACCATTGACTCTGCTCTGCAACGTTGGTTTTATCTCCACAAATAACACAAGCCTGGAGGAGTTCTGTTGTGTGATGGAGTTGCTAATGCTAACAGTTAGCTTCTATTAGCCGAGACGTTTCCTGGACGCTAAACCAACAACAGCCTTCCCCCGTCGCGAGGCAAGATGGGTAAGTCCATGAATGCTAATATACAGTGTGACATAGATCTGAGTGGCTTTTTCTGACCGGAGCATTTCCACATCTATTTACTTTCAGCTGCTAATGCAGGAAATAGGAGTAGGAGACTGTTTTCACATTCAGCCTGCATGTGAAACTTCGAGTGGTTGATCGTATTTCAAAAAGAACAAGTAAAAAACAGCTTCTCCGTGAACTTGCTCTTTAAATTTTTCAGATCAGCATTTAGAACCCAGCTAGCAAACTTCATTCCGTGTTTGAGCAGAAAGCTCTGGTCTGTGATGCAATCACACCATGGTGCATTTCATTAATCACTTCATTTGATGGCTTTATGGGCGAGCACAGCGCACAGCTGGCTGACCCAGAACTGGAGGATTTTTTATTAACATGTCGACATGCACTCGGCACGTCCAGTTGTGACTAGAAACAACAGGTGCAGATACTGACAATCGGGCTGCGTCTCAGATTTCTCTCAGGTGAAGAGAGTCTTTAAATATAGCCGGCGGGACAACTGACGGCACAGCAGCGTGGCGATAGACTTATGAAGGTTATATAAGAGTCCCAGCAGTGTCCTCTGCTTGCAGTTAAGTGCCCCTCTGCTCATTTACTTGTCCTCCACGAGGTCGCTGTCCATAGGAAAAATACTGGATCTGTCAGTCAGTGTTAGCTCCTCTTCTGCTCGTCAGAAAATAAAGGGAGTATGGCATTAGACAGATTTAGTTTGTTCATATTAAAACATGTTTTTTACCTTTTTGAGGTCATTCTTTTAAATTAAACATCTCGTTGTCAGGCGGTGAAAGTTGAAATAAGACAGTTCTGTTTCGCTGCACTTCTCTCCAGCAGAGTTTCAATGACCTACTCTGCATAAAGCTTGGCAACAGCTTACACAACCAGATTCATTTCCTCTTGGAGGTCCCCCAGTGGGCCGTCAGACTTGCACAAGACTTTCCACGGTGTAAAAGCCTCAGATCCAACTCCCTCAGCCTTTCACACCTGCCCCTGTGTACTCATACATAAATGCAGTGGTTACTTTGTGTTGTTGGAGAGTGAATAGAAAAGGCTGCACAGGTTGTGTAGTGAATATAAAACAGGAAGCAGTTGGAGTGTGAAAATGTGGCCACGTAGATAAACCAGAATTCTGTTTTAGCTCCTTCACAAGAGCCAGGAGTGAATTCATTTTTAAAGTTGCAGGAAAAAAGTCAGGCCATGTAGGAGGAATCATTTACAGGTCGAAGAGTGATCGATACGACGCCAAGAAATTAAATACAAAATAAAACCACAGTAGCTCAGTGGAGTGTTGTGGAAAAAGTTCAATAGAATAAAAATGATGAGCCCCCTTGGTTGAAATAGAGCTTCACATTTTTTATGTATGAGGAGATTATATCAGCAACTTCCTAAAAACATGAATATTTAGAATTATGAATTAACAAAAACACCTGGAAACGTTATCAGATGTATTTTTACTTTTTAATTAGGAAAATTTGTTTCATTTATTAACATAGAAGGGTCGGAACTTCAAAATTGTTCTGTAACTGGATGGTTGTTCTGGCTTCAACGTTTGGTTCTGGTCAGATGACTTACAGTTATACATACAGTTAATGTTTGTATAAATTCAAATCATCCATAGATTATATTAAAATAATCCAGAATAATCTTTTCCCCTTCTCTTTTTAGTGTCTAATAAAATAATTCTAGATATATTTGACATCTCCTGTATTTGATCTTTTTGATTTAAATATAAAAATGTGTTTGATATAGACATAAAATATATTATAGATTTGACATCTTATATGTTTGATTTAAAGAAAGCATGACTTTTTCCTAAGTTATAATCGTTCTATGGTCGACACAGAACATGTTTATAAAGTTATTTGCACAAAATTCCTCTCATGAAGCGATTTCAGTTTCAGTACCTTCCAGAATGAGCCATTTCAGGGCTGGAGCTGGCCACGCCCAGCCCTCTGCTCAGGAGGAGGGGTGGGCGTGGCCATACAACGAAACCATACAAAACCATTAAACCATACAATGACAGAAAACAGATGGATGTTATTTTTTCATGTTTATAGAGGCAGTAGACCCACACGGCAGCACAAAAGGATGCAAAAGGTGAGTCTTGCATAATGTCCTTTTTAAATATAAAAAACATGTGACTTTTCTAATGTCTAATAAAACATATTCCAGATATGAGCTAAATGCAGGTCTTAAGATGCCTTTTCACATTTGAGTGACAAGTTTGAAGGATTTTGACTGCTTTAGCACAAGATGGCCTTAAACAGCAATTTTTTACTTCTGCAAAAGATTTTTAAAAAGGAACTTGGTGAGCTGTCAGGACTTCTGCTGGTCAGACTTTCTCATTTGTAATTCTGACTTTGGAAGATTTTTTTTTTTTAAACTTGGAACTCCAAATGGAATTTTCCGTTATAGATCTTAGACAAAACCAAGCTAGCCAACTCTTCCCTCTTGCTAATCAATCTCCATCCACTTCACCCTCATAGGGTCAAGGGAAGTTGGTACCCAACTCCAGAGGTCATAAAGAGGGTGGGGCACCATGGACATGTCACCTGTCCATCACAGGGACACAGACAACCAGTCACACACACTCACACCTAGGGACAATTTAGAGTCTCTAATAAACCTAACAGGCAAGTTTTTGGTCTGTGTGAGAAAACCCATGCATGCACAAGGAGAACATGCCAACTCCATGCTGAAAAATTGCACAGGCAGGATTCGAACCACTGACCTTCTTGCTACAAGGCCACAGTGCCACCATCAACACACAGCCCTAATGTGTGAAAATGTATACATGCTCAAATAAACAAGATCTAAATGTTAGCAACAGTACGTCATGTCTCCCCCAACTAAATCAAGTCATTTCAATAATTGCTCAAATAAAAATGTTGATACTTAAAGCATTCGATAATATTTTATACAATTCAACTTTCAATATCAGTTGACAATACTGAGATTTTGCAAAGAAAATGCTACAAAAGCCTGTTCTTTACTTCACAGTGCAAGTAGTTCTTTATATTTGAGTGCATATCCTCATTTGTTAAGTATTTAAGTAGAATTTGAAGACGTGACATTCCAGTGTGTGTTGTCAAAAGCAGCCCAACACACAGATAATGACCAAGGCCAACTCAATGTGACAACATGATTGAATACTTTCTGTAACAGGAACACACTGAAACAAGAAGCTCAACCAAAGCCTAATTAACCTCAGCATCATAGACATTTACATGCTCGTGTTCTTCACTCACGATGAACTGAGGTGACAGAAGTACTTTCGGTTCCCACAGCAACCCCAGCATACGCTTCACAATCCCAAAACAGGTCTTTTAGCAGCTTCACATAAATTCTACACACATTTTTAAAGAATTTCTGCATTTGGACAATGTTGGCAGGTGAATTGTGAAACCAAGCTGGAGACATCACATGATGAGACTTGTCCTCTTTAGCTGAAGTGGCTTTTGTTCACTGATGCAGATAAATTCTTGCATCTTAAACAAAATCCTCACATCCTGTTTGCATCGCTGCTCTGCAGTGGAAGCGATCTGTAAAACAGCCTTGATGTTTTCACTCCCGACACTCTGAGTTCCTTCAGAATAAACTCTTCCTCTAATGAGAACAAAACGCTCCTGGAGCTCTGACTCCCTCCCAGGCATCAAGAGAGCTAATAGCTCTTCCCTCCCATCTACCCCCATGTCTCCAATCTGTCTCATCGGATTGGGCCTTCTGCCAGCATGGAAGTGGAGAGAGCTGATGATGATATGGTCTAGGGGTGAGGTCAGGAAGGATGGCGGTTCAGGAGGGGGAAGGCAGGGTCAGACGTTTTCCTCGATGGGGAAAACCAGGCGCGTGCCTCGGCTCAGCAGCTCCTGCTCGCGGGAGTCCAGCTCACGCTCCAGCGCCTCCTCCGATGTGCTGCTGCTCCTTTTTCCATTTGCACTCCACCCCAACCCTCCAGCAGCATCCGTCTTGCCGGCAGACGCCCCGTTGGCTGTGATGGTCGCGTCGCCAAACATGAAGGTCAGGTCAGCGTCGCTGTGGATCAGGTCAGAGTCGGGGTCCCTGAACTGCTCAAGATTCTGAAAACAAAGGCAGAATGAGACATGAAAGATGGAGATGAAGGATGCAGCAAACACAAACATGAGACACAAAAAACCTACAACTTTAACAGAGTTTAAAGATTCATCAGTGCCACTGGATTTAGAGAGGAAGGGAGGAAACGTCCACTTAACTACTGACTCAAGCATAGCAATTTGTAAAAAAAAACAACAACAGGAAACCACAGCCTGCTAAGTGTGACACATAAACCTGAGGTGAGAGTGCACTCGTGTGAGCCGACGGGTTCAGAGAGGAAGGAATCATTCAACGCTGCACACTCGATACAAAAAACACATGTTGCAATTTGGGTGAACACTAAACCGCTCTAGCATGAAGTCCACACAGCTCTGATTGACTCTGTCATCAATAGTCTACCCGTGTCCCGAGGGAGGACCGGGACAGTCCAATGCCAGGTCAATCAAAGGATCAGTCAGATGATGGGATGAAAATAAATAAATTACATAACCATGGTCTTCCTGATAAACACATCTGAAGAGAAACAGTAAAAAAAGAAAATAAATTCATTGTGAAACTAAAAAACAAACATAAAATTAAAGTATGAGAGTGATCAAACAAGCAATTATCTAAAATGCTGCACAGCATCCTCCTGAGTATCACATGAGCACAAAGAGCATTACCATCTGGCTGAAAATAGTCCCAATCTGACGCTCATTTGAGTCCTGTTCATAGAAGCCGTGTATATGACCCATTTCTGGGTTTGACCCGAACAGCTGAGTGTCACAGATAAATCAGAATAATGCGCTTTTAGTTTTAATCTTTACTAATTCTCTCACATGACTACAAATAAAAGAAATTACAAATAAGTTCATCATTCAGTTCTAAAAGTATTTAAAAGTTCAGCATGAGTTCCAGTTAAGAGGCATTTAGCCCTCTCTACATTTCATAACATCCATAACCAGAGAGGCAGCAGGCAATGAGCTTTACTTAATCCTGCCTCTACCCAGCTGGTGAAACAGAGCTCTGGACGGGCCGATAAAACGGGCAGCACCCTACATTCATGACTGGCCTGGCAGGCAGCGCTGGCAACCATACAGCTGCAAACCAGGAAAAGATGATATTTCTGTCTGCAGACAGCAGCAGTCAGACATGTGATAATAAAGAGAAAACCTAGTTTTACAGTTCAAGTCAGAATGGTCAATGTTTCAAAGAAAGCAGATGCCTCACGTCAAGCATTTCACATGAAATTCATTTATGAAAAGAACCCAGCATGACTGACCCTTCAATGGGAATTTTTGTGTTTAAATATCAGAGCGCAGCGCCTGTCGGAACAGTGGTCATCATTGAGACGGAGCTGAAAAGAGCCCTTTGTGCAATCTGAATGCAATGGTCCAGTTTTTCTCTTGAGGGCCTTAGTTCTCGCCATGTTTACTGGCAGGCCTCTAGAAGACTTAGACCATTTTACGGTTTTCCTCAGTATTCACAGACGGGCTTCCTGGGGCACCATGGAGGACTGAACACGAGAGGGAAAAAAGTTGGTCTCAAAGGTTTGAATAGTTAGAAATGCTCTGCAGCAACAGAATAGATTGTTGCAGATAGCTTCCTGAAACGCTTCAGTGTATAAAAAGAGGACTGATGAGCTAACGGCTAGTCTGAACACAGCATCACTAATTCATGTAGGATCATTTTAGAGACATTTACACTCAGTGTGTTTAAATGCGCATCAGAAAACCAAACTTTTGCCCTAAATGGACTGATGTCTTTTTTTTATGCATATAAACGCATTAGTCTTGCTGAGGGCAAACTGGTTCTTATTGTGCTGAAGCACCCAGATAATGTGGCAGGAATACCAACTGCATCTGCATGTAAACGGCTCTGTCGAGCTGATACTGATAACTCAAGGAAGTGACGAGACCAAAGAAGTGGTTTTCTGATAATATCATCACCACAAAATAACACGTGTAAAACCATCAAACAGTGCAGTACGTACCAAATAAGCTGTGCTGCAGCATTGATGTTGTCCATTCCTTCATTCCTTTTGTGCATATCCTGTTTCAATTCCATCCGATTCACTCCCGCCAGCGTTTGTTTACTATTTGTGTTGCTACAAGCTAACTGGAAAAATGCCAACATGAAAGGGCGCATGTTGCCACCTACTGTACCGGAGTGGAACAAACTTCATTTGAGAGTTCAGTTTTCTAATGTGCATGTAAACTAGGATAAAGACTCCCAGTTTATTACTTTTACATCGACTTAGATGTGCATGTAAACGCACCGACTGCTGTCCATTTTACGTTACACAAATAACTACAAGCAAAGCAGCAAAGCGTAACAGTCCAGGTGCATCCTGGGATCACGTCTGGCAGGAGACAGCAGCAAACTACATTCAGACTAGCCATTAGCTTATCAGTCCTGTCAGATATAAACTATTTGAAGTGTTAAATTGGGTTTGAAGAACATGATGAATTTGTGATTAAAGATAAAAAAGATAAAGTATCCTTGCCCAAATATCCATTCTAATCTTTGTTCATAATATAAAATACCACCGATTAGAATGTTCTAACACAGCTGTTCCCAAAGTTGGGATTGGGACTTCACTGTGGGTCACCAAGAGCTACACAATGGGTCTTGAGATGATTCCCAGAAATCAAAATAAAACAATTTCTGAAGCTACATTTGTTGCTTAATTGCTACATAAACTCAATTAAATGGTCATAAATAGATATAAGTTAACTTGAGCTGAAGTGTTTTCCTTTGTGCCCTGAATTATTTTTGTCAATCATATGTGGGGTTCATCTCTTGACTATTGATATTTTGAAGTTGAAACGTTTGGAACCACTGCTCTAAGAACCCAAATCAAGCTGTCCTCAAAAGACAAATGTAAACTGAAACTTTTTATAAACGTTATATCACCACGTTTACTGTGGTATAAAGATGTATATCCACTGATATTCTGTACTTCGATTGGAGGTGGGACTTTTTGTGGCTTTATTAATCTGCATATTCAGTCCATTTTTTGTCCAAGCTAGATGAAATCAGTTTCTCTGAAGTAGCTATTGGTAGTAATTACTACCAACTTATGAAATGAAGTCTTGTCAAGTTACTGTTCGACCTTACTGTGTTGTATAGCAGCTGCATCGTCACAAGCAAAGGCTTAGCGCGCTGACAAATGCTACTTAAGGTTAAGTGTATTATTGATGTGCAAAGCAAGCTCTTAACCGTGATGCACACTTGTGTATCTTGTCACCTAAAGAACCATGTCATCAGTATCATTTCCACTTAAACTAAAACCAACACGTTAAATAAGTCCATCCTGTTAGTTTAAGATCATCTTTAAACAATAAAGCACAAAATACAGTAAGGGAGAAGAAGTGCCTTTAGATAGGCAAGTGTAGTCTTAGTTTTAGGTTTTCTATGCATCCTGATTCTCTCCTGCACCTTCACTCTGCTATAAATGTCAGCAGCCTGTTCCCATGGCAATCCTACCACACGATAGCACCACACCTAAGGTCTCCAACGACTCTCTCAGACCACATCAGGATGCTGCAACTAGAAGATCTCGCTAGAACGATGCTGTTGGCGTGATGGGGTCGCAGCCTCGGCTAGCATCCAGCACTGGCACGCTGGTGCACATGGATCTCACATCCTGGACCCAAATTCTGCTACTGTGTTAAGAATATTCAAAGCTCAGACTGTTGAAAACATTTGACCAACACTCACTTCATTTGCCCGTGGACTGGTGAGACAGCTGGCCAGCGGCCCGCAGTAGCTGGGCAGGGTGGAGGTGAGAGGTGGACCGCTGTGGGTCAGAATGGGCTTCAGGTAACAGAGAAGTTATTAAGGAGAATTCATCAAACTGAACAGCAAAATAAATCAGTAAAAACACGTACCACAACCTTTAAATAATATTAATGTCACCAGATTTATTTAGCTGCTATTAAAGTTGCACTAAAACAGCCACAACTGAAACTTATGAAACAGTTAAATGAGCTGAACTCTAACATTTTGATGAATGACTAATGGCCTACTGATTTAGACATATTGATCCTTAAAAGCGGTTCTGTCAGCTGCAGCAAACAATTAAACAGTGAACCTTGACAGCAGCAGAGGGAACCTGTGGTTTCCCCTGCCTATTGTTTGCAATTGGTGAGATGGAAGCAGTTGGCTTCAACTTATTGTGTTTTTGAAACTCAGAATGATGGATGACAGGCGTCAGTCCTGAGAAATGAGCAAAATCCACCCTGCTCTGCTTGCTTCAGTGTGTGTGTCACCGGGGGGAGAGTTCCTACTGGAAAACACAGCTGCTCCACTCAAAAATAGCCACACAACCACCAGGGGAGACAATTACTCAGAGATGAGGAAGAAGGATGAAATGCAAGAGTGAGCTGCTAAACGTATTAACGTAGCAGCAAAAACAAACATTTTGTAGTTTGGTTAATCTGATCCCATAGAAGGATGATCTGACAAAAACAGAATAAAGCACCAGACAATCATCCTGAGACCTGCTGCAGGCCCAAAAATCACACAAATGTTTACTCTGTGGTCCAATCAGAAATGATGCATGACATCTACGTCTGCAGGCAGCACACATAAAAAGATACTTGTGATCAAAGCTGTACCACATTCTAAAGAGCCGTGCACTCTCCTGTTTGGTTTTGCTTTGTCCCTCGTCCTGAGCGCCATCCTGGAGAAACACACACACACACACACACACACAAAAATAAAAAAAAACGTACATTCATATTTCATCTGCAGCAGATGAAGAAATTAATGTCCTCCAATAATTAGATTTGTCAGTCTCATCGGACACATTTATTATGGATAATCATTTCCTCTGGATTATCATGTGATTGCATCAATGTGAGGCAGGTGCACAGGAGAGATCTGAGCAAACACTGGTGCTGCAGCACTGATGTTATTACGATAGGTCCTCAACAAGGTTCATTTCCACCTGACAAACACTAGTAAAAGTTAATCCAGCTCCATTGGTTTTAGAAGAAAAAATACATTGAATTTAATGAACTCTAACCAAAAAAGTAACTAAAACATACCAGTACTTGTCAGCAAAGTCCTATCCAACTTTTCAGATGTTCAAATCTGCAGACTTTACACTGAATTACTATAAAACAACAGAACCAGAACAGTGCAAATCATGATGCTCACCCCCTGCAAGACCTGGAAACTGTCTCCAGAGGGCTGCAGGTCTTGATCTGGATCCACACCAACCCTGCAACAGGAGAAGAAAGTGGAAACTAATGTTTAAACTTGTGTATAGTGATTAGAAACAATAGGCCTACTTTACAGGAGACAGTTTAATGGCTGAGAGGAAGTCCGCTTGTTCATGGTTTTACAGAACAATCAGCATGCACGCCTGCAGGTTTGGAATGCAGCCCCCTGGAATTACACCTGTTATGAGCCTCCTCCAAATCAGAATGTCTGCTGTGATCATAGGCCTTTTACAGGTTGGCTGCATGGTGGAGGAGATGATCACACTGTTGCCTCGCTGCAAAAAGGCCACAGGTTTAAATCTCAACTCAACATTCTGCATGTAGCTGGCATGTTCTCCCCGTGGGTTTTCTCTGGGTTCCTCCCATGACCCAAAAACATGCATGTTAGGTTAAAACTGAGTTGCTTTATTAAAAGTGGACAAAGACAAACTTAATAATCCATCACACAGAATTCAAAAGGTGTAGATTTGTTAAACTTATAAAGCCCTTTAACCCAAAGCAGATTAAGAAACAACAGTCAGTGAGGGATAATATGCACTCCAAGCTTGGAGCAGACGTGTTAGTAAACTCTCCAAACATAGGCTGTTCAGGAAGCTATCTGCAATGACAGTATGTATGCATACATGTATGTATGCATGTATATACAGTGCATCTGGAAAGTATTCACAGCGCTTCACTTTTTCCACTTTTTTGTTTATGTTACAGCCTCATTCCAAAATGGATTCAATTCATTGTGCCCATAAAATTCAACACACAATAATAACGAAAATAATGTGAAAAAAGTGTCTTTGAAGTTGTTGCAAATTTATTAAAAATAAAAAGCTATAAATAAATGCATACATTATATATCGCTAGTTTAGCGATTTTAAAAGTGTGCATACGATCACAAAATCTATTAAAATTCAGTAACAATGAGTTCCACTAAAGAAAAAGACCCATACCATCTTAAAACAGGGTCAAAGTAACCCATTAGTATTTAACTGGGAGGCCAGTGCTGCTCTGGTTCCAGCTAAAGCTTGTGTTTCCACCACTAGGTCAAACTTTTTCTAGGTTTTTAATAAATAAAACACTTCCCAGGACCTCAAACTTTACTACATTACTTATTTGAGTTAAAACCTGACATTTCAGCATGAAACTAAACGATTCACTTTAGTGCATTTTCTTTTTCCAGAGCTAAGTGAAACAGTAGCTAATGTTAATGTAATGCATGATCTACTACTTATTTACTGAAAATATTGGCTGAAATATCTTCTTAGCTAGTTCTGACCAACAAAAAATCCTCAAATAAATATTTACATGATCTGGCTTTAATCCTCACTGATAAAGACAGAAGAGCTCAGTGATATTTGACAGGATCCAACTAGCAAAATATGTGTCGTCTGATTATTTATAACAGCCATACAGAAGAAGTGTCCTTCCTCTGTAAATGAGTCACTGATCTCTAAAACACTGTTCTGCTTTTCAACCTGAACGAGGCCACAAATGCATGTCTGTCTTTGGGAGTTCCCCTAAAAACTCACAAAGAGGATCAGTGGGAGGAAGCTTGCAAGGGATGCCAAAAGCGCCTGCAAAAGGCATAGTGATGCAAATGCAGCAGGAAAAATCTGAGAGAATTGGATGTGACACAACCTTTGGGGGCCCCAAAAGAAAAAGAGCACATTTTCCATGAGGGGGAAAAAAACAGGACATACTTGCATGTTCCCACAGACACATACGCTACCTCAGCTCACCAAAAAACCTTTAATTCTAAGGCTCAAGACATCCACTCCTCCCTTCTAATCCATCAAATATCCCTCGCAAGCAATTCTGTTCGTCTTCTAGTAAATTCTAAAAGGGGGAGGGGTGCGTGGACGCAACAATCTTTCAGTTTTAAAGTTCCCGAACATGACTTTCCTCTTGCACGCACATTCTCAAACTCACATGCACTGAGCAGCTTCAGCAAAAACCAGTATGGGATTCGTTTGTGTTTCAGTGGAAAAAAAAAAACACTAACCAGTCAGCTGAGACTCAAAAAAAGGAACAAATGTTTGAACCACGACAAGCAGATTGGAGAACAGCATTTTACTGCATCCTGTTGAGGTCATTTTTCAAGCAGCAGCACCTCCAACTGAGCCAATCACTCCTCTGCTCAGCTGATTTCTTCTGAAGATACCCACAGTATCCCTTCACCAAAAGAAAGAAAAAAGCAACCAGATGCAGAAAGGACACCTTTGACCCACACCGATCATTTTAGGTGAAGCAGATCATATTCACATACAGCACCTGGAATACTTCCACTTTCCATGCTGACATTGCTCTTCCTCAAATCTGTTGACGTTTCCAAATCTATCATAAACACATGTATAATGAATTAAAATGTTGTGCAAAATCCCATAAAATGATTACATTGGATTAAAAAACAGACGTCTATTTTGAAGTTCCTGTTGACCTCAGGACAGAAGTACATTTGTTCATGATACGACCTTAATTGGAGGATGGTTAAATGAGTCTAGAATGGGGGTTTATGGCTGTAATTGGCAACAGAGCAGGCTGAAAATAATCCTCTGTTTTGGGAACATGGAGTGATCCTTTTGCTTGGCAGTGGGTTTGAACAGATGTTCAGACATACACACGAGAATCATCGCTGGATGACACAACTAAGCTCTTCAAATGGCCGTTCAAATACATTTAGAGCTTTTAGTGGAACACTTCTCCTTTCACTGCTTATTGTGTCTGACAGGGAATTCATCTGGTGTTTCCAATTCTGCTCTTGGTGGGAATCTGAATTTATCACACTTTACTTCATTATGTAAACTTTGGCTAGTTTAATATAGTTCCAGACACAACTGGACACTTTTGTCGTGATCCAGTTTTAATTATGACGTGGTTTTGTCTGTCCAGTGTGGTTTATTGACTGTACTTGTCCAGAAGTGTCATCAGATGTGACAGTGATGCAATGCTGCTGTGAAAAAGTGCTTGTATTTCAGACACACAGCAATAAAAAAGAAAGTTCACAGAAACTTGAGAGATGTTGGAGTTGGCATTAGAGGGCTTGAATTTTTGCAGACTCCACTTTGACATCTTTAAGCTCAGGTAACGTCTGACTTAATTCTCGTGTGAATACATCAAGCAAATGTCCAGACAAGCATTGAGCAAGTTTTCATTTTAATTGTCCTGTAGTTGTTTGCAGGAATTAGTAGTGGAGCTACCTTCTGCAGGATGTGCAAAACACATAGGACCAGTTACAAAAGCCCTTGTAACTGGTCCTAATGAGACTAGTCATTCGCTTCTCTGAACAGCTTCTGTTTGGAGAAACAGAGATTAGTTCTGACTGAACAAACAGCTTTCTACAGCAGGGGTTCACTGGTCCTATTTCACAAAAATTAGGTTCAATCGTCCTGAACCAGCATTGTCTGGAGAACAGCTGAACTCAGTTTTATTTGATGAAGTTTGCTTCATTTCAAGCAAAGTAAAAAAATCTGTTGAAGCAAAGGCTCTAACATTCACCCCCCCCCCCCCCCCCCCCACACACACACACACACACACACCTGTTTAATGACAGGATTGGGTGGAGCATTTAACAAAAATTCTCACACTATTACATATATTTTTAGCAAAACAGCCATTGAGACTACGAGTTGATTTTTCATGCATCTTGTGAAGCACAAAGCTAGAAGAACAAAGCCAAAAATTCTCCCTGACATCCTTTCCCCAAACAGGCGTTATTTATAGATGTGGAGTTACCAAAAATATAATTCTAACATCAGACTTTACTCATCCCATCAGAACTTTAGGATCCTCACAGCGGCAGTATTCTGTTTAAATGGAGCAGGAAACCATTTCTGCAACAAGCGTGTGCCATCATAAATGAGTATTTGTGTATGAATATAGAGCCATACAGCAGCTGACATTTGGACGCTGTGCCACACATTATGGTAACCATGGCGTTGGACTGATAGGGAGTCCAAAGGGGGTTTGAATGAAGGCAACTGGACCAACTGGACTTTTTTGGTCCAGTTGCCTTCATTCAAACCCCCTTTGGATTACCATGACCTGGATGACTGAGAACCTTTACCAGCATATTGATGGGGAGATTTTGGCAGAGCTCTAAACCTCTAGTTCTGCGCGGTCCAAGGAGGCATCACTCATGTTAAACAGAGGTGGTCAGAATGCTATGATATATAAAAAACTTTAAAATGTCTTAAAGAGGTCATGTTTCAGTGTCAATGATTTATTTTAGTATAAACGCTTCTGTTTAACAGAAGCCAAGTTGTTCTAGCCTAGTGAACTAGATTAAATTCTTGCCTTGCAAAGTTTGTATTCACATATATAGGATGGCTTGCCAGGCTAAAGTTGTTCTGCAGAGAACTCTGAATTCAAGAGTCAGCAGAGGAGGACTCTGGCCCCATCTCCTGGCAGCCCATGAATACATGAAATTAATAAATGAAGACCGATTACATTTATTGGCAGAAATAAAGTGGCTTTACTTCAATATTTTCACTATTTTTAAAGTTTCCATCAAAAAAGTACATTAATACTAGAACCTAAAACACATTAAGTGCATTTTTTAGTTCACAATTATTCAACACTTCTGCAAATCAGAGCACATTTACACAAAACCAGCACTTTGAAACAGTTTAAAAAATGTCAAGAAACCCAGCCTTAAGGGAGTGAACCAACTGGAAGATGATTCTGGCTCCTCTAAACAGCATTTCCATCTTATTAATATATTACAATGTGTGTTTTTACAGGCAGTTTTCTCATAATGTTCATTTTTTATATTTTAATTAAGTTCAGAACCAGTTGTAGCTACTTTAGAGGTTGTCACAGAGAACTGATTCATTTATCCTTCAGCCTGTTTGATAAATCACACCAACTAAAGTTTACCTCAATAATAAAATGCTCTGATTATTTCATTTTATTCAGGCACTTTCTAACTGGGTTATATGTGAGTTTTTATCCATCCATCCATCCATCTTCATCCGCTTATCCAGGGTAGGGTCGTAGGGGCAGCAGCCTAAGCAGTAAGGCCCAGACTTCCCTCTCCCCAGCCACTTGGGCCAGCTCTTCCGGGGGAATCCCAAATGTGTCCTGGGTCTTCCTTTAGGTCTCCTCCCGGTTGGACGTGCCCGGAAAACCTCACCAGGGAGGCGTCCAGGAGGCATCCTAACCAGATGCTCGAGCCACCTCAACTGGCTCCTCTCAATGTGGAGGAGCAGCAGATCTACTCTGAGTCCCTCCTGGATGACCGAGCTCCTCACCCTATCTCTAAGGGAGAGCCCAGCCACCCTGCGTCGAAAACTAATTTTGGCCTCTTGTATCCATGATCTCATTCTTTTGGTCACTACCCAAAGCTCGTGACCATAGGTGAGGGTAGGAACGTAGCTTCGCCTTCTGGCTCAGCTCTCACAACCGCCTGTTGATCTCAAGCTCCTTCTTTCCCTCACTCGTGAACAAGACCCCAAGATACTCCTCCACTTGGGGCAGGACCTCGTCCCTGACCTGGAGAAGGCATTCTACCCTTTTCCGACTCAAGACCATGGTCTTGTATTTAGAGGAGCTGATTCTCATCCCAGCTGCTTCACACTCGGCTGCGAACCGCTCCAGCGAAAGAGATCACGTTCTAATGAAGCCAACAGGATCATGTCATCTGCAAAAAGCAGAGACCTGATCCTTAGGCCACCAAAACGGATCCCCTCACCACCTTGGCTGCACCTAGAAATTCTGTCCATGAAAGTTATGAACAGAATCAGTGACAAAGGGCAGCCTTGGCGGAGTCCAACTCTCACCAGGAACGAGCCCGACTTACTGCCGGCAATCGGAATATAACTTTTGCTGCCTGATTCACTGCTTGGCTCCGATTATGCACACAGTCTGTTTTAGCTGTACTTGATTAATGAAGCTATTTAGTAAATATTATTATTATTAGTCCTCAGTAAAGAGTCACTTGTTTTAAAGCGCAAGCACCGTTTTAAAATAGACAGATTTATTTTGTTTCGCCAGATTAAAGAATATTTATGTATTTATAACCAAGGCTGATTTCACCATCTTTTATTTAGACATCTTGTCTCGTCTGAATATCTGAGCTATTAAAAAAAACCTCAATCATACTGATTTTTTCCCCTTCAGGTTAAAACTGATTTGTCACCTGATGTGTAGCCAGGACAGCATGGGTGTGGTTCCACCGCCAAAGACCCAAACAGTGAAGAAGACGATGAGCAGGGTGGTGGTGAACATCATCTGGCGGGCGTAGGTAGCCGTGTCCCGTATTGCCAAGGCAAACGCCATCGCCCCGCGCAGCCCTGCAGAAAAAAAACGTTACAAAATCATCATGCTCTCAGCAGCTGTAAAAACTGTCATTTCTTCATTACCTGCAAACATCATCATGTGCTGAAAGTTTCCTCTGATCTTGTCTCTTCGACCGAGGTTGAGAAGAAAAGAGAGCGGATAAATGTTGAGAGCTCTACCGATGAATATGGCCGTCTGGCAGGTTGGTCAAAGCTGTTTAACGAACTGAACAGTCAAAGATTCCCATGAAGACCATAAACTACACTAAAATAATTAGAAAACTATATTTTGTATTTACCTAGGTTGTTTTTCATACCGATTTGTTTGCTGATGTGTGCAACGCTAAAGTTGCACACATCAGCAAACAGGAAACAGAAAGGATACAAAGGCTCCAACGATGAAGATGGGGCTGAAAATGTGATTCTGGAACGTAAAAAGAGCTAGGCCCATGTAAGAAAAGATGAAATTCTCAGCCAGGAAGTGAAGAACCTCAAAGAGCTGTGAAGGAAACAACATTTTAGTCTGTGCTTTAGGAATTACAAACATGCAAACACAATGAGCTTTAAACAGGGAGAACCTGACAAAAGAAGAATACAAACAGGAAAGAATAATGAGATTATTCTCAGTTTTAGTCTAAAGCTGGGGGCATCAACTATGAGAGAAGCTCTTTGAAACTAACAAGAGCTTGTCTGTGTACAGATCCTAAATGTGTCACCCGGCATGTTGTCTACGAA
Organism: Aphyosemion australe; assembly: GCA_006937985.1. Lineage (NCBI taxonomy): Eukaryota > Metazoa > Chordata > Actinopteri > Cyprinodontiformes > Nothobranchiidae > Aphyosemion > Aphyosemion australe. The sequence goes on from SSNS01000064.1 coordinate 1,163,242, forward strand.
CTAATCTGCAGCCTGTCCTCAAGACTGAACCCCCTCTGGGAAACTGAGCGCTCATGTCCTCAGACAGCCCCGATTAAGGTCACAGCAGGCTGATCGCCGCGCCATCTGGCACCAGCACCCAGTTCATCCTGTCGGGGGGTTCAGAGTGACCAGGGCTGTTGCACTCTACCTGCTTGGTGCGCTTTGTGGACTCCTCTGAGAGGTTGTTGTAGGTGTAGTGAGCCTGTGTAATCCCACAGAACAGCACCGCCACGACGCCTGTAGGGCAGCAAAAACACGGTCAGGGACTGCAGACACGCTGCATCACAGAGGACAACTGTGTGATATAAATACACACAATGGCACAATTTACCCAGAAACATCAGCACTGCAGTGCCACATAGTGTTTGTCCATTTCATGAAATGAGCATCTCCTGTATGAGCTGCTGCCATTTGTTAATCAGGTTTAAAATGCCAACAATTAAGAAAAATAAATCTAGGGAATGAACGGTTGTATTTATCTTTTTATCCATAAAACAAGGAGTGTCACACAGATTCAATTTTTACATGAAAAACAGGTACGCATATGCTTTTTCATGTTCACAAACCAACAATCTGATCTATACAGTTACAGTCTAATAATCTGACCTGTGAACCCGCAGGCCTCAGCGAGCAGGAAGGTGCTCCAGGACATGAGGAAGAAGAGAGCCGTCTCCAGCAGAGGGAAGCAATGCAGCTTAGTAAATTTGGTGACGTGGATCAGAGTTAAAGAACAAAATGATTCACATTCATTAACCACAATAATGAGGATAAATATGGGTCAGTCGGTGCAACACGTGGTTAAATATCAGAATGTGTGTGTAGAGAAGGATATGAGCGCGGTGACGACTCCTGTAGCTGCACCCATCAGAAAGGAGCCGCTGAAAATACCCAGAAAAACTCCCACAGACTTGAAAAAGGCAGAGGCATCAAACTTGTGTGTGTTTGCACCAGAGGGCTGGTAGGCCACAATAGACCTGGAAACACAAGGACATGTATGAACATTGTTACACTGAACACTCACTAGATTAGCGTGTTTGCAAAATAATCATCATGGTAATGGAATTAAAATGTGTGTTAAATGTGTGTGAAAATAACAGTCTCAAAAATGTACTGGAAGTGAAAGCAATAAAAGATGTAGTGGTTGATTATTTGTAGTTGTCCAGCAGGGGGCAGCAGAACGGTGTTTGTGAAGAGGAGCAGAGGTGGAAGTGATGCTTTTATGTCTCATGTCTGTTAAATTCAACACGGATCTGAAAACCACACAGGCAGAAACGTTCATCTGATGTAGCAGAAAGAACTGATTTAAATGTAGACATGTGGCTTAAAACACGACTGGTGAAGATCTCAAAGTTTATTAAACCATTAAAACTACATTTTGATTATATTCCACGAGGTGCTAAAGTACATGTTGTTGGTTTTTGGTCCACGATCCGGTCCACGGCTGGCTGCAGCCTGGGTCGGAACCCCAGCCCCTTTCTTGGTTCTTTTCCTCACAGAGGAGGGTCGTCGGGTGAGCACTTGAACTTTACTACGGCATTACTTCAATAAAAAATGATGAGGCAGCGATTCAACTTTAACTGGATTTATATATAAAAAGTTGAGAAATGGTACAGAGTACAAAAATAGTCCTGGACTCCCTGGATCGCCTCCAGAAAGTAACAAGAGCTTCAGCTGACATATGAATGTGTCAAGATCTGTGTGTGTGTGTGTGTGTGTGTGTGTGTGTGTGTGTCACAAATGTTATCCTTCATGCACAAGGTGTGAAGCCCATGGGTGTTGCTGTATCTAGTCTGATTGTGGAAAGGTCAAACTGTTCCAGCATTGGACTGGAAAGATAGAAAACGGAGAGAAATGACCTAGGTCATGTCTCAGAGAGCAAACAAATTATCCAACAATGTAGATGTAATGAAGTAAATGCAAAATACAAACAATCAGTTTAATTAATTTTCCTTTCTCAACCCCCCTGTGACCTTTAGCTCAACCCAAAACTATTGTTAACTTTTAACTGTAAACTATTGCTTTAAAAGACATTAAAAGTCAAATTTTTCATACATTTTACATGCAAATATGCAAAGCAACTGCTGGCTAAATTAAGTATGAAGTGTGAAGTAACATGAAGGAACAGAGCTTTAGCCCAAATCTGCTTATTCTCATTCCCCAGCTGGATAAAGCAGAAGTAAGACTTACGAGGAAAGCACAATGGCCACGGCGTCATTCATAACACTTTCCCCAAACAGCAGAGCGTAGAGGTCTCCATCAGCATGGAGCTCATTAAAGATGGCCAGCACAGTCACTATGCACACAAGAAAATCAATGAGTTCCTCCTAAAGAAAACTCACAACAAATAAACCGTTTCCTGTGATTTGTACCTGGGTCTGTGGCGGAGATGATGGCCCCAAAGAACAGACAGTCTGTGTAGTAGAACTTGTCCGTCAGCTGTCCAACCACCTGCATCAGCTTCACCACACCGTACATCAGATTCCTGAGGACGGATGATAAAACAACACATAAACAATGCTAACAAAAGGATTCGAGTTCATGGATTTTAAATAAAAATCAGAAAAGAGACTTGCCCAATAAAAAAGCAGGAGATGGCTGTGCCAAGAAAGGCATAGGTTATTATGGAGCCCAGGTTCCTGAAAAAGTGTCTCTGGAACAGGAATGTAAAAAAAAAAAAAACGAACATGTAAAGAAATATTTTGCATGTGAAATTTCAACAAAAAATAAAAACTGACAGTTCATAGATTCAAATTTGTGTCTGCGCTGGACTCTGAAACCTTCAGGTCAGTTACGGCCACAGCTGGGCGAGTGATGCAAAACACACATCCAGCTGTTTGACTGGTTTTAAAACAAACAAAAGCAGCAGAACACAAACGCTGCTGCAGATCACAACCAAAGAGACCATTTTCCAACTCTGCACAAAGTCACATAAAAACTGTCTACTCAGATTTCCACAGGAAACGTGCCTTTTCCTCACCCAGATAACTAGAGTCGGTTTTACACTTGGAGAGAATGCCAAGCTGTGACAGCTCAGTCAGACATGGAGCTAAAAACCCGTACGTAAAATGAGCAGTGTTAACACTAAAAGAGTCAATTTCAACACTGAGCCAGTGAACATATGGTCCTGCCCTACAGTGTAAAAGTTACACTGATCTCAGTGTTAAATATTCAATTACACTCAGAGGTAAATTCAGTTACGGAGTAAACCTTTAACTCTCACAGTTGTTAAAATACTTTAACTCTAAGATAAGTAACACTCAAAGTGTTATTTTAATATGACACTTCTATTTTTCAAGTGTTATTCTAACACTGGATGTTAATGAAACTTTAACTCTTAACAGTGTTAATATTGTGGCAGCTGTCATGCCAGGAAGCTAACAGCTAGCAGCCACACTGAAAAATGCCAGCTATCTCCCAGCTAACTCCTGCCTCACGCACCACATGGCTTAAGACAGCCACTGAGAGTGGAACACAAGGAGTCAAGTCCAGGGCATTTAGTGTGACCCACCACTTAGTTATTAACGCAGTAGAATGACACAGCAGTCCCATTCCTGTGACCAACCTCCTTACTTATGGTGCAACATGACAACTAATAACACATTTGCAACAGTAAACGAATGAAAGTGAAGTTGTAACTAAGAACAACACAAACCTCCCAAAATAAATAAACACCTCAAAATAGGACAAACTAACCAAATACATGACTACTCACAATGCACCTCGCTCACTGCAGCTCGAAGTGGGCGGGTCATTACTTTTTACACTGTTTTGAGTAATTTTTCATCAACGCTGGATTATAGAGTACTAATAACTCCAAAAGAGCGAATTTTCTTTAACACTTGACAGGTTACACTATAAAGGGTAACTTAAAAAATCAGTTTAACTCTGAATATTAACACCAACCATGCAGGACAAAGGGAGGTATTTTACACTCACTTTCATTGAATTCACTCTGACAGAGTTCCTATACTCTGACACTGCTTATTAAACACTTGGGATTTTACTGTGAGCTGCAGGTGTTTTTTGTTTTACCGTTTTGAATAAACGCGTGCACACAAACTTGATAAAGGACACATTTTAGGGCCAATGGGACCCTCTTCTTCGTGTTACCAGAGGATTGTAGTTTGACTCATCAAGCTCCATCCTTACACACTTGCAAGATAATAATACAAGTTTGATAAAGGGAGTTTTGCTGCTGCACAGCTAATGTTGAGATAATCTGCACTTTCTTTTATAGCTGAAATAGAAACTCTTCACTTTAGAGAAAAAATAGTAAATGAAATATTAGACTGCAAAGATAATTTAATTAAAAGCGAAAACTAAAAGATGCAGTAAATTTTTTATTGTAGCCAATGGCCATTTGTAACTTGGCTATGTTTGCTGGTTTCTGAACCATACAAAAATAACATATTTATATGTTATTTGGGCTACATAGAGGTTAATGTGATTTCATCTTAAATTATTTTTTCTGTTTGTGTTTCTGTGTAAAAGCTGCAAATAATCACCATCTTATCTATTCTAGATCACATACTGCAGGAGAAATGACATTAATGTCTTAAAGGCTGATGAGCTAACGGCTAGTCTGAAGGCAGCCAAAAGCAAAGTGTAATGCTGTTTCCTTTAAACAGCTTTAATCTCAAATTCTTAGCAGCTTATGCAAAATTTTGTATACACACACAGACACACACACACACATTTATACTTCCACTGGTTTCTCATTACATGGTTATTTCAGCTGAGATAAGAAACTCCTATCATTCCTGGATGCAACAGATGAGCTACATTTTGCACCCAATGATATTTACACTTCTATAAATAACAACAAAACTCAATTTAACTGACAAGAGGTGTTAGGTTTTAAAATGGCACATGACCTCCTGTGATGTTTTTGAAGCTAGATAGCAGTCATGTTTGTAGCCCCAAGCCATTACCTCATCAGTCCATTATGACAAACATTTGTTTAAACACAGGAAACCTATTTAAAGTAATTTAAGTAATCATAGATAATGTTTACTCATACACACTAATTGAGAAAAACTGGTCTAGTTCACGCTTTCTTTGCTTTGCCTCCAAAGACATTACTCGGTTCCTTTCAAATCCAGGCTCCACTATGATGCCAACAAAAAAGCAAACGTCTTCTTGTGCTTTTTATTGATGGTCAGCAAACTGAAAAAGCTAACCGCTAGCCTTCATATGAGCTCCCGGCACAGTAAACTCCACCACGACCGTTCTCCAACTCCCACTAGTGTACCTACCCGAACCACAAAGTCATTAAGTACAGTTTCTGGCCAGCAGGGGGCTGCAGAGTGCTGTTCCATGTCTAACTGCTCAAGTTTCTGGTTCAAGAACCACTGAAACCAGTTCAAAGGCAACAGCTTAAAGTGTTAAAAAACTCAGTGTTGTTATAAAGAAATTTTCAATTGAACACAAAAGCAAACATCACAAATGGTCAAACCTTAAATAGAGATTCATGTGCATCATTTGCTAAGTCAGTATGTAGCCTGACGTTTGTGTGAAGCCAAAAGATTCATCTCCCAAAGACTCATTGTGAATGAACTCAACAGCTAGAACCATGACAACAAACTAAATCACATTCAGAATCCTCACTGGTGAGAATTCCCACACCAGAAAAGCTATTTTCGTGATGCTATGACTGAAGCACGCGTTATGCCTCGACTGACTTCAGTCAACTGCAAATACAACAAACACTTTTCAAGCATGCAGCAAACCACCTGCTGTGCCTCAAATTCACACTGTAAATACGGTAATGATTACTAATGAGAATGCAAAGCTATTAAACAAAAACATGACCTGCTTTGAGGCGGTGACCGAAACATTACAACAATCAAAAGCAGAAATGGCTCAAACTGCAAGTCGTTTCTCCTGTGCCAGCAAAAAAGGAAACAAAAGCCATCTGCTCCGGACTTTCCCTTAAAGGGGGTCACTTATGTTGACTACTCTCAGTCTGGCCAATGAAAGTTTATCCGAGCAAACCATCTGTCCAATCAAACAGCCGCTGGTGTCAGCAGATAAGTGCTCCAGCCTCAGACAACAGCATATCCTGCTTCTGTGTGTTGCAACAGCCACAAGTGCTGGGTTTCAAATTTAATATCTCACCTTCTTTAGGCTGTAGCCAGCGTGGAATATAATGGGAGGGAGTAATATGTTGAAGAAGACCTCGGGGTCAAAGGTCACCTGCAGATAATGATAAATTTAAGAGTTCATATCTGTCAGAAACACTCAGATGAGGATTTATTCTTACGGTTACCTTGCGCAGCATATCATTCTGCTCCACATTGTGGATCTCCTTTGAGTTGATCTCGCCTTTGAGGGTGTACTCAAAGAACTTGCCGCTGACGTTAAGCAGCAGGGTGCTGGAAGGTCCCTCCTTCATCGAGCAGCTCAGGGGGGTCTTGTTGTGATAGCTGGTGGCAGGAATACCATAACGCAGAATAACACCAACTAACAAACCTGACAAAGGAGATCAGAAAGAAAAATATACATTATTAACAAGTTATTTTTCCCCATGTGCTTCTGGTTTACACACCCACTGATTAGAGGAATTTTCAAAGAGCAACGGGGCAAAGAATTCCAAAATGGGAAGTTGATCTGGGAAAGAGATGAGGCAGGCAGTTAAGAGAGCATAAATCTGTGATCAGACTGCAGTTTCCTGCAGCAGACATGGCAGAATGAAGCTGCTAGCGCTGCATTGCTGATCGTCTCTGCTACCAAATTAACCATCACACTGCGGCTTTGGCCAAACCTCACAAACACACAAAGAAGTTTGGCTTCATGCAGGGACAGAATTAACCTGCTGTCTCAATTCCTCAAAATGTTCTTTGGAAGAAAAAAAAAAACTGATTTTAGGTTCTTTCCACACACACCAGCATAATTCAACAAGAGGAGCTGTATACATTGTGTAATATGAGTAGTTTTATTAACAACATAAACAATTTAACTTGACCTCTACACCTCCTGTTGAAACAAGCGTCTAATGCTGATTAAGACAACAGCAGCGTAGCTGGAAAAGCACCAAAGACGAGTTTGTTTTTCAGCATCAAAAACAAATCAAAGTCTGTCTTTCCTCCCTGCTCACAGTGAGATGTCTGGTTAATAACTGACATCGCAGCAGTGGCTGACTGGGATTTTTCTGAGAAGTAATGAAGGAAAACACGGCACCGCTAAAGCCCTCATGCTGCCTTGAGGTTGTTCTATACCTTCACGCTGACTCACCTGACAGAAGCTGTGGAACAGGTGTTTACCTGGTCGGTGGCACATCGTTTCCTTTGAAATCATCTGCTAAGAAAGCAGACTGGAATATCTGAGTTTGACAATAAACTGGAAAGTTGTTGCTAATATTTCTGATGAAGTTAAACAAACGTCGACTATTCACCTGAAAACAGCCATCCAGAGGGATTATGTCTGTAGGCTGGCTTTTATTAACCATGTAAATGTCATTTATTTTTGTTTAAACGGGCACAATTCTCCAATGTGAAAAGTAATTCTGAATTTAATAGTTCAGTATTGAGTGTATTTTAACTCATTTACATACATAAAATGTAAAAAGTGAGCTTCTCTAAAATCAGGTATGTTCTCCAAATTCATCAGGGTTTGTGACAGCCTGACAAGCCATCCTAGATAATATGTAGTCTGGCCACGACCCACTGAAAGAACACAGTCGTGGGGTGGAATCTACAGTTGTCTTTCAAACCGTCTCCGAACGCAATTGGACAGCTCTAGAACCAATCAGAGCAACGAACAATGTGACATATTCATTACTACAGAAATCTATCCACGAGGCAGTCCGCCACACCGTCGAAGAAGCAGCAAATACATCCTTTTTTGAAATAAAGGACTTATACGTACTTCTAGCTGCTCGTGTCTCCAAAAAAAAAGCAAAAGCCTAAATAGTCCAAAGTTGATGCCAAAGCCGTTTCAAATGAGCGCCGTTACTGAGCAGACGCCATCTTTGTAGTTTTTCTCCATCGCAGCTCTAGCATCAAGTCTGCCCAGCAAACAAGCAAGCAAGACAAAAAACTGTTCAAGCCAGTATTAGACCTGCTGAGGTTAAAATGGAGCGTGGCTAGACCGACCTGCAGAGCTAGATCTTTTGCTACTGCTACGGTTGGTCTAGATTTCTAGGGTGAGGGAGTTTCCAAAGAGTTTGGAAATATTCAGGAAGTTTCTTAATTTCTTTGTGCAAGTTGCTGCCTCACTGTAGTGTTGCCAGACTTTGGAACATGTTAAACTGCAAAAGAGTGTGCATTGCAAACATAATTAAACAATGATATTTTGTGTTAAGGCTGCACAATTAAACCTGTGTTTCAGTTTTAGCTCCAAATGTCACACATTGTAATTGACAAAAAACATTCAAATAATTTTGCCTCATTTGCCAGCATGCTCTTATTTCATCCTGCCATTCTAGTGATGGAAGTCATTTTGGTCTTATAAGATGAAACCGCTAAATTCTGCCACCCACTAATTTAAATCTGAACCCATAGTCTCCTTAAAATGTGAACTTTGAATAGTACCGCCCAACTTAATGAGTAATACTGAATTGTGGTTTTACTTTTGGCATTATTGACAACCTTTCATTACAACTAAGAACACCTGCATGAGTCAAAACTGGTTTGCAATTACGTCATTATATCCTGCGACCTTTAGCCACATTTAAATCTCACTGCAAAAGTATCATAGGCCAGCATAACATTTCAGTGCAATTCTAACTGAAGTTTGTGTGTTCAGCTTGTTGCAGTCACATCCACTTGTTCCAGGCACACTGAAACTAGACTGAAAACCAATACTTTTTCACAATCCACATGCAGGCTAATACTTTAAGAATCATACCATAATGCTATAATAAGCTGTGCAAGTGTAAGTTTTGCAACTGAACCTCAGGTTTAAATTAGGCAAGTTGGCTTTTTAATAGAAAAGTCAACCTAATAGATTTTACAGTGTATAGGTCCTAAATGGCAGAAGATGCTTGTATTCAGCTGTGTGTGGTGCGTTCAGTGTATTGGAGGAAAGGAAACAAAATGCACCAAGATCAGGGTATAAAGCTGCATGCAGAGGCTGAGTAACTCAAAGCACATTCTAGAAATGAGCACGAGCCCAGCCAATTAGGAGTTATTAGAGCGCGTGCAGCTGCGGAGGCGCGTCAGTCCGTCCGTTCAGACCCCAGATTAGATCTCCAGATCACCTCCGAGCACAGCAGACACAAGGGAAAGCCTGCAGAGAGGAAGAAGCGCCGAACCTAAAAAGCCTCACCGTAAATCATTGCCAGTCCGGTTTCGTGTAGGAACCGAAACCGTCTGTGCTTGAACAGCCATATGGTGAGAATCGTCAGCGTCAGCAGTAAGATGAATGTCAGCAAATTGACGCTGTCCTGTCGGTGACTTTCCTCTGCCTCCTTCTCGGTGACAAGTTCTTCCATTCCTCCGTTCTCCGCCTTCAGTCCGGACACCAAGATCAGCAAGATCCAGGCGGGCATCATGCAGCCGCGTCCCGCGCGCGGGGGACCAGAATCCGCTCGGCTGTGGTGGGAGAGCCTCCGTGGTCTAGGAGGATGATGAGGAAGAGGAGGAGGATGCTGCAGCCGAGAGCACACACAACCGTTCTGCCATGTCACTGCCGGGAGAGAGAAACGCACAGCTGAGCCAAGACCCAATCCACAAACCGACGAGTTCAACCTTTTAAAGGCACACGACTTAATTCAAATCAGGGGAGGGAGCGAGGCTCTGGATGATAAAGCACTGCTCTGAATGTGGAGGAGACAGAGAGAGTCACTGAGATACTGATGATTGTGCATTTCTGTTTCTCTTCAAAAACAGGAAACTCTGGCTGTGATTGGACCAAGGAGAAGCAGAAGCAAAGACCCCGTTTGGATTTAAATGACACCTGCATTCATTAGAGAGTTTAAAGCACTGGGTTGCGTTTTATTAGAAAAATATTCCATAATCCATTTGGGAATTTTGACTCACTGGTTCCCTTGAGCTCAGTTTTGAGGTCAAAGCTTTTTTTATTTCTGCTTTCTTCGACATTTTTCACAGCTGCTCTTTCTCGTGTCCCAAGTCTCCAACCCTCCTGCGTTTTACAAGGCAAACAAAGCCATATTGCCATGGGCATGAATAATTGGTGTATCAATTCTACCTGGACCTTTGGTGTGCATAGATGCATTGTAAATGAAGAGAGATGCCATCAGCTAGACCACATTCTGTACTTGAGGCAATCCAAAAAAGTACATCCAAAAAACACTTTCATTAACCTTTTGGCAGAAGGTGATAATGTGTGTTGCATATGTGTAAATTCACAGTAAAATCAAGTTACACCTGCTCACTCAGTCCCTTATGCGGTGCAATTCAAATACACTGCTTGGGCCAAAATAAGTCACAACCTGAATTTAACTAAGCAAATAGATGTGAGCCTCCTATTGGATAATTACTGCATGGGTGATTATTATTTAATTCCAACTGGTGCAATGAGTTGCTTCTCATTTCTTAAACAACCATGCGGCACATCTGGTGGTCGTGGAAAAAATGTTTGTTTGAAGAAGTGTCGCATCATTGGCATGCATCAAGCAGAGAAAACATCTAAGGAGATTGCAGAAACGACTAAAATTGGGTTAAAAACTGTCCAACGCATTATTAAAAACTGGAAGGATAGTGGGGACCCATCGTCTTCGAGGAAGAAATGTGTCCGGAAAAATAATCCTGAATGATCGTGATCGGCGATCACTTAAACATTTGAAATCAAATCAAAGAAAAACAACAGTAGAACTCAGGGCTATGTTTAATTCCACACCCTCTTATATATACAGTCTTTGTTCCACACACACAATGTGAAGGGAACTCAAGGGATTGGGACTAAACATCTGTGTAGCCGTAAAAAAAACACTAATCAGTGAGGCAAAACAGAAAAAAAGGCTTAAATTTGCTAGAGAGCATAACGATTGGACTCTGGAGCATGAGAAGGTCAATCCTTGAAATCCCAATTTAAGGTGCAGAATTTTTACCTGAACAGTTGTTCAAAATGTGTTTATTGAATTAAAGGCCTTCAGATAGAGGGGCGGGGGTATCTGAATCCCACAGGAGTCTGTCAGTCCTGAGATGATAGCACAGCGGGTTATCATCTAGTTCCAAAAGGAAGTGAGCGCGACGTGTTTTCATCTGGATCACTCGTGTTTTCATCTGGATCACTAAGCTGCATTGGCTGATCACTGTGTCTACAGTCTTGACTGATTCTTTAAAACAGCAACTCTTGAACCCTGTCAGAGTACATTTTAAAATCTTTGCTGGAGGAAGAACCTCTGAAGACTTGTCTGTCAGCTCACACTGCATGTTGTAAAACACTAAAAATAAAATATTTGTGAAAGCATCTTGGCTTTACTTTTATCCCACCTATAAACATGGCAACTAACTCTTTAGACATTCTGTAACTTGTGTGTTTAATTTGGTGTGGGAGGATGGATCCAGATATTTGCAGATAACTGAAGAGTTTTTATGTTGCAACATGCAGATCCCAACACAAAGGCATCCTGTGGGATGCTCTGCAGAAGTATGGGGAGTCATGGTTACCAGTAATAGCTATGTAGTTTCTCTACTTGTAGAGTTTACTTCTGATAATTTAATTCATTCTTAAATAGACTTTCTGCTGCATGTGAAGTTTCTTTTCTTGTTAGCTATCAAATGTACAAGTCTTTACCTGCTTAGGTTTGATTTTACTATCCAGGCACCTTGAAAGGAGTTTTGCCAGAAACATCTTGATCAGTGGTGACAAGTCCCGATCCTTGACTACCAAGAGCTAAATTATAAAATTTTGAGGTTTCTCTGCTTCAACTCACCTGATGTTAATCAGAGGGTGATGACGACCTGCTGAACTGGTAATTCAACAATTGAACCAGGTGTTTTGGAGAAAAGAAACATTTAAATATGTTGGATAATGGCAGTTGAAGACTAGGCTGGACACAGCGCTATATAAATGCAGTATTTGCATTCAAATACGTCACTGCAGATTTGTATGGGGCCATGTTCTCATTGGTGTGAGCTAACTTACTGTCTTCTTGGGATAAAATCTTCAAATATGCATGAGAAAGACTGAGCAGTTGCACATCTGCCAATACGAAGGTGAAAAGCTTACCAACAAAACTGGATTTATCTTGTTAGCTCAGGTCCAGGGTGAAAATTTAAACTCTGTGATGTGGTTTTATTGTTGCACTGCCCCCTTGTGGCCAAACATGTCACATCACACCATTATTTTAATGGTTCATCTGGGGAGCCTAATCACACCCATCTATATTCTGACCATGGATTCCCTACTGCCAAAAAATGAATAGGATAAAGAATAAAAGTTCATTTCTAATCCCGTTTGATGTGTGCCATGGATTTCACATATGTCCGTGAACTTTAACGACACATTTTGATGCCAAGAAAGTGCTTATTTTCGAACGGCAGCAAAAGTTATTTTAGGTTTTGTGTGAAAAGACGCATAGGACTACAAATGTTTGTCTCACCAAATTGACGTCATTAAACCAGACATGGAGAAGAGGAGAAGATTAGTTTTGCGAGTTTCGAATCTGTCTTCCAGGACGAAAGAAGGAGCATTAAACATGGAGAAAACCACATAAATCTGGCCATGTGGTAAGTAGCAGCTAAACTTTTTTTTTTTTGATCAATTGGATATTAACAAAACAATGTGCATTGTATTGAACAGTACATAGATGATCAAAAATTATAATTAGAACACAAATCATGCACCATATTACATACATATAAAAAAGCATACTGCATAACATACATGACGCCAGGGGTTACTATAAATACATTACATAATATATGGGAATGATACATATGCAGGAAACAATAGGAAATTAATAAATATTAACTATGAAAAAATGGGAAATTTGGAGCACAGATTTAAAGTTTTAATGGCTTTGACATTGTTTGAGGTGGAGATTGTATTCAGATAATGTTCTATTTCTTTTTTCAAGACACAAAATGAAGGTCTTATTTTTAATACTTTGGATTTATGAATGTAAAACTTGGCCAGCAATATAATTAGGTTGGATAGGAAAAACTCAATTTCTCTTTAGTCTAGAAATCCAAACAAAATATTATGAAAACACAATACAAAGGTCTCATGGATATGGTCCAATATGAATCGACAGACACCTTGCCACATTCGTCGAGTGTGTTCACAAGTCCAGAACAAGTGGACGAGAGTCTCTGGATGCACATTGCAGAAAGTACAGGATACATCAATGTCTTTTATGAATCTCACCAGGAATGCTTTAGCAGGATAATAGCGATGAAGGAGTTTGAAAGTAATTTCTTTGACTTTACTTGTAAGCAAAAATCTATTTGGAAGGGTCCATATTTGTTCCCACCTAGTAGCAGCTAAACTGGGGCAGAAGATGCTGTGACGTCTGATTTGTAGTAATTTTAATTACGAATCTTTAGAAGCTAATAAATCTCAAATTAGCCTACATGACAGTAAAACACATATAATTATTTGTCATTGAAGTACAACGTGTGATTCAGGGCGTAAGGCAAAGCAGATAAGAAAATAGCTTTTATAGCCCCGTTCACATTCATTTTTCCTTTTTTTTGGTTAGTCCACAGATTCTGTTCCTTCTTTACAGAATTCCAACAAAACAAATTCTGGTTTCAAGCTGCATTCTTCTTTTTTCTGGGTAACATAAATGTCTAGAATATCCAGCTTAAGGTCATGATACCCTAAGTGAGTCAGCCACCATGTTGTAATGTTTCGTGGAAATATTGGTCATCACTCACTCCCAAACAGCTGCTGCAAGGAGACAGTCTGATAACTATCCATTAAACTTAAAATAGCACTCTCAGTGATTTGATTTTCTGCTCCTCTAACAATTTTCTCCAAAGCATACCAGTGAAACTGGGGCCAAGAGAAAAAGTAGGATTGGCCTTTTTGTTTTTCTGTAGATCATATGACACCTATTTGTAGTCATAGTTTCCTGTTAGCATGGATTTAGCTTTATTTGGAAAATGAGCTAACATTTAGTTAAATGGTTACATTGTGTGTGTGTGTGTGTGTGTGTGTGTGTGTGTGTGTGTGTGTGTGTATCATACACATAAGCAATTCAATGCACTTAAGAGTATTTTAAATTAAAAACAGACATTTAAAGAGCCCCAGTGGTAATACCTCACCAAGCAGGCCTTTTGGCTGCACTTGTACAGAAACGGGTTCCCCCCAGGAACCCTTAGAACCAAGCTAAAGCCCCTTAGTTCTGCTCCAGTCACACATTTGAAGCTGTAAACCAGAGTGGGAGGGGAGGAGAAAGCAATGATGGAGCATAGAAGGCAAAACCATTTAGTCATTAGGCAAAGCCACTGCAAGCAGTAACAAATAAATCAACCAGCAAACCACCAGTGAATGATTATTTGGCTAAACAAGCAACAAACACATCCATACAGCAGCAAAATACCCCTCAATAAAAGTTGAACAGAAAAGTAATGAGCAGGCCAAAATGAGCTGTAGGATCTGTTGTTCTCCCTCTACCCTGAGTTAACTTTAAAAATGAAACCTACCAGAAATAAAGCTGTAAAAACTGGACGACTGGACACACCCACAAAAATAGGAACAAAATAAAACAAACTGCTGCTGTAGAGGCTGGTGGAACAAAAAGTCAGCTTATTCCAAGTCTCAGTTGCAGTGAAACTAGATGCTCTCTCTCACTGTGTAGAGCAACAGAAACAGATGCTTATGAGATTTTTAAACTTCTGCAATAAACACAATCGTAATATGACCTATGCAAAATGGAGCATATCACAAACACAAACTGAGTCAAATTAAAGTTACTACATATCAACCAAATGTAACTGGGTCACGTTATAGCTCCCAGAAGTGATGCCCTCCCCTCAAGGTCACACAGAAGTATTTGAAAACAACCCCAACAAAATGAGCACAGAACATGGTCAAGTACCACATCAAGTTACTAAGGAAACACAAGGTCATTGCAACACAATTCATCAGTGAGTCACAACACACAAACTGATCATAACCAGTGTGGTTTGATACCAAACAAGGAAACTGCTGTTACCCAGCCAGCAGCCTGGCCTTTGAGGATGCAGGATGTAACACACAATAGGATTTGCTTCTGTCGATCAGGGATCTAATTCTACAGGATTCCTTCCATTAATATTTTTAAACAACAAAAATACCCACAGATGTGTTCCCAATATGGAACTGTCGGTGCATACATGATAGTTGATAAGGTATTGTTTATTTTTTTTTTTTACTTTAGCTTCTCTTTCTCTTTTAAATGATATGCCTTGACACCAAATACCATATGGGGATGCAATAAAAGAAGATTACTTTTTATATAACACCTCCCAAGATAAAAATCACAAGGTGCTTCACAAGAACAATAAAAAAAGAGAAATTAAAAAAGATCATGATAAAAATGGGAGGAAAAAGGAAAACTAAAACCTTTTAATTTAACTTAAAAAGCGTCTGCAACCATTTATGATTTGTGTGCCAGATGACTTCCTTTTTAAATCTTTTTTTTAGCCCATTTAGAGGGGAACTTACATGTACATGATGTATTTAAACGCCTCACAAGCACGCCTCTTCTACGTCGGAGCTGCGTAAGCATACCTCGAGTACTTCTCTCTGTCCTGGTTTTTGATTGGCTGTTACATCTTTCACAAAGCCAATTACTGGCTGTGAAACGAAGCTGTGAAAAGGGAAGCTTAGAAAAAAAATCCTGTCAATCGGTTGCGCGTAGTTACGGTCGTTCTGATCACATTTGCATTTTTACAGATTTGCAACGAGTTCAGGTCTGGTCGCTCCAAATCGAGCACCATGGGTTGCTTCTATTCAAAGAAATCTAAAAGAAAGTCGGGAGGAAAGGAGGATCCTGCACTGACAACGAGTGGCGAAGCTGCAGGTAACACGGTACCCCTTGGCAACAACATCGAAGAGGCACCAAAGCAATACAGCTGGGATAAGAGAGAAAAGGTGAGGCAATTAAGCTGTAATAATGAAAATAAAATAAAAAATAACAATAACGTAAACTTAATGTGGTTAAAGTAATTAAAATCTATTTAAATAAACGGCTGTCTTTTATCGTGTGCGGTAAGCTAGCTGCACCTGAACAGGAAAAAATCAAGAGTTTAGCTAAATCTTTAGTTAGCATATTTTGTTAATTAGTAATTATAGTGTTTTATAAAAACATTGATTTCAAAACAGATTTAGTGATAGTACAGTTGAAGGAACACATCTTGTATCGTCTAAAAGTCCCCAAAACAACTCAGGGTCAAGGTTTAAAAGTCTCTGGCTTCATGTAGCTAACGTTATCTCATTATGGGATTACTACACAACACAGCCTTAAGTTAACTTGTTGAGACATTACAGGCGTGGTTAGACTTCCGTTTTGACTTTGGGGACATCTCCTGTTATTCATTTGGTTACCAAACCTAAAAATAAACAGAAACACCCACATGATGATGTTAACAAGGACAAGCATGAAACATTAAAGTGCTATAGATGTGAATAGCCTAATGTGCTTTTAAAATCTTCCTTATTTTCTTCTGAGATAACAGAGATGATACATGTTAATGTTTGTAAATCTCTAAATATGTTACTTAAAAACGTATTTATTGATCACAGGTTGACCCAAAGGACTACATGCTGACTGGGCTCAAAGATGTCACGGTGGGCCGGCTGCCTGGAAAACTGAACGGGCAGCAGTTTGTCATCCAAGAGTGTGAGAACTGCAACATCTACGTGTTCGACCACTCAGCGACTATCACCATTGATGACTGTGTCAACTGCCGCATTTTCCTAGGGCCTGTAAAGGGAAGTGTGTTTTTCAGAGACTGTAAAGACATCAAGTGTGTGGTGGCCTGTCAACAGTTTCGCACAAGGGACTGCAAAAAGTTGGAAGTTTTCCTCTGCTGTGCCACACAGCCCATCATTGAGTCGTCTACGGGTATGAAGTTTGGCTGCTTTCAGTACTTCTACCCCGAACTGGCCTTCCACTTTAAGGATGCTGGCCTGAGTATATTCAACAACAACTGGAGCAACATCCACGACTTTACGCCAGTGTCGGGAGAGAACAACTGGAGCTTGTTGCCAGAGGACTCATCAGTTCTGGATTTTGTTCCAACACCTGACCCTGAGTCAGAATTCAAGTCTGTCCGAATCTCCGCTGACTCCTCGCGAAGCATTGTGCCTTTGACAAAGGGAGGGAGGCGGAAGGACAGCGAGGAGTCCTGTCTTTTTGTTTTCTTTGCTGGAGAATACGCCACAGCAAATGCCCGCAAACTGATCGATGAGGTGAATGTCAGAGTGAGAGGATGTTTTCTAAGTGTGATGCTAGTGGAAATGTGCAGTGAATGATGTGTGAGAGTTTGCACACTGCACAACATTCAAACATTACACAAGTTGCACACAAGTTGAATACGTTTCAAATGGTGTTTCTCAGTGAGTCTGAGAATCTGATTCATCAAATAGAAAGGAGATGATGGTTAAATGTATTAAAAAAAACAAAAAAAGAAGTAAAATAAAACAAAAATCGACAAAATCACCACAGATATTTGAACCTGTTGGCTAACTAGCAATAATACTGGTATGCTTTTTGACAGCTTTTATAAACATTTGACAGGTTGCACATTGCTCTAAACCTGCTGGGTAGCTTGCTGTTCTAAACTGAGGGTTGAAATATGCTACTCTGACCCTGGATTTTCCTGTTTTTATCACTCTTAATGCTATTTTAAAAGATTTAAGCAATCTACATCTTAAATGTATGCTTTTAAAATCATGGGACTAACTTAGTCGTGTAGCTTTTTTTCTTTTTGTGTGCTTTATTTGACTCACCTCTGTTTTGTGGATTGTTGTAACCAAGTGCCAAGCTATCATGTTCAGTCGAGTAGGTTTCTCAGTAAACATTCCTTTGAGATTACCTGTTGCTAAAATGTAATGCATCACTGCATAAGCATGAGCCTGGAGCCCCATGTGGGAACAATTCGGAAGTGCATCTTACCTTAAGGATGCCTTAAATGCCTTGTGATTCACTGCCAGCTGTTATACAAGTTGCTTATCTCTTCTTTGCACAGGCAACTGCTAAAGGTTTTGTGCTGATCCAAACGAAAGAGGTTTCTATGCGGCCAGAAGATGTGAAGCGAGTGTTTCAGAACAGCGCTGATGATCTGGTGGAGTGGATCTCCAAAGGTAAGTTTCTCATGTTCTTGGTTTTAATGTGTCCGCTGCTCACAAATTCAGTTTGGTGTCTGCTATCATCTCACTAGACGTTTCACACATCTAATCATGGAAAGTAGCAAGCAGTAGCATTCATATCATGACAGAGCAGAGTGGGAGAAAAAAAAACTAGGTGTGTTGAAAATAAATGCTCAGAATGTTTTGGATTCCTTCATTCTCTCAACTATGAAAAAAGCCCCCATGCCATCACACACATGGCCATTAATGCAAAAGTATTTCACGAGCATTAGGTTGTCAAAAAATTGTGTTTGTTTTCCCTCCACAACATGATTGCAAGGTTGTTTTTGTGTGTAAGGTCAGGGATATAACCTCATGAGGACCTAGCATTTGTTGAAAAAATGCATATCACACACTACATTTCATGGAAGATTTAAGCAATTTAAATGAATACTTTTTCACAGTTTAATTACAATTTGTCTGTTGTTCATAAGATATTTTAAAAATGAGCGCACACAGTCACAGGTAAAAATAGTATTGACTGGCTTTTGGCAGCAGTCAATCCCTTGGGTTCTAATTCCTGTTGCTGTTTAATGACTTACATGTGACTGGAACAGGATTACAGGTGAAACTCAAAAAATTAGAATATGGTGCAAAAGTTCATTTATTTCAGTAATTCAGCTTAAAAGGTGAAACTAATACATGAAATACACTCAATACATGCTAAACCAGATATTTCAAGCCTTTATTTGTTTTAATTGTGATGATAAAGGCTTACAGCTGATGAAAAGCCCAAATTCAAAATTTCGTTTAGAAGATTGTGAAAAGGTTCAATATTCTAAACTCAAAGTGTCACACTCTAATCAGCTAATGAATCCAGAACACCTGCAAAGAGCTTCTGAGCCTTTAGATGGTCTCTCAGTCTAAGTTGAATTAATGAAATCAATGGACTTTTTCACCATATTCTAGTTTTTTGCATTTCACCTGTAAACTGCCACAAGCCTAGCCTGGCAAGCTATCATATATTTGTGAATATATAGTCTGGCCACGGTCCATTGACGGCTCTCAGTCGAGGGGTGGGATCTACGGTTGTCTTTCAAACTGTCCGCATGCTATCAGATAACAAACAACATGATCTGCTCACTGCTACGGATGTCAGTCAGTGAGGCAGTCCTCCATACACTGTCAAAGAAGATTCAAATACATCCTTTTTCTAAATAGCCCAAGTCAAAATAGTCCAAAGTTGATGCCAAAGCCGTTTCAAACGAGCTGTTGCCAGCTTTGTTTTTTCAGTAACATCCGGCCCACCAACAGTGTTGTGATTGGCCCACCAAACCTAGAGCACTGTGATTGGACCGCGACAGAGCCATCGCCATCTTATTTTCGCTCAGTCGCACTAACATCCCGGCCACCTGACTGATAGAACGCTGTGATTGGCCTACCAAACCAATAGAGCGCTGTGATTGGACCGCCACAGATATCAGTCAATGGGGCAGTCCGCCATACATTGTGGAAGAAGCAGGGAAGAAGACAAAAATACATTGTTTTTTCTAAATAAACACACTGTGATTGGCCAGCCACAATACTGGCCGGTGCTGTGGAGGTTCCAATGGAGCTAGACCGACATGCAAAGCAAAACCATTTGCTTCTGCAAATGGCAGTCTAGATTCTAGGCTACTGCAAGCCCGGTCTCTGTGTAAAACTAGTAATTCATTCAGAATCTGCACCATATTCTCATTTTTCAAGTTTCATCTGTAGATGGAAACATGGACTAGCTGTGGGTGTTGGAAGTGATGATGTACAGATGGACTGTTACCTTCATATCTCACTGCTTCAGGTCCTGTCATTGCCCTCGAGCTGAATGGTGATGGAGTTGTAGAAGCCTGCAAGAACATTGCAAATGAAGTCTTCAGTGGCACCAAGGTAGTCACACACTGCTTATGGCATTTGTGGATTGATGAGTTCTCAAACAACAGCTTGCTTTTGAAGACAGGAAGTCCAACAAATCTAACAAGTTTAATATATTTTTCTGCAGGTTTTTGTCTCTGATAACAAAAATACATCTTCTCGGGATGTTGACAGCTTCTTCAACTTTGCTGACATGCAGATGGGCTTGTGAAAGGTTAGCCGTCCCTACAAGCTGCCAGAGAAGATTGAGATTTTTTTTACTACCCCTCTCTGCCACCTATAGCTCAAGCTGAATTCTGATGCTATGTCTCTCTCTTTAGAACATATATTAAAGATTGTTTGATAATGCCTTGAATCAAATAATTCCTTCCAAAATCACATTTTTTAACATGAAATGTTTCCCATTTATACTGATACAATCTACTGTCAACCACTCAAACATTAGTTGCAAAAAGTGCTGTGAATATTTATGATTTAATGAATGTTTATTGCTTTTATCTGTTGTGAATGTAGCTTCATCCTATAAATGTAAGTTTTATTTAAAAAAACTGATGTTAATCATGCTCTTAAGCAACAGAAGCAGTAAACAAGAAAACATGAGCACAATGCTTGAGGAACTACATATATATATATATATATATATATATATATATATATATATATATATATATACTCTAAAAAAATGAAAACTAGTACAAATATAATTGTTAATTTTAAATTTCTTTAAAGAGAACCTGTGTATGTGGTTTAGTTTATATATTTTTCTGTTTTTTGAAATGTGTATATTTAAAAATGCTGTATGGTAGATAATTGCATCTTTATTGATTACGTTTAGGCCAAAGTCAGATTTTTGAGAAATATTCAGCTGTTTTCTGGTAAGATCATTTTGTTAGTCAGGTCATGTAAACCTGTGGAACATAACTGAAATTTTTGATGGAGATGCTTTTTTAAAAAAGTTTGTAATACATGTTTTATACTTTACTGGATGTCTGTATAGAATAGATTCATACTCATAATATTTTTTTAATATTTTGTACTTCTAAGAACAAAATGACTGTCTAATGTGAGCCAGCACCAATCTTAGATTTAACCACTATATCATTGGGACATTGTTTTACGCTGACACAAACAGATGATCAGGGTAAAGGGAAGCATTCTTTTCCTCTTTTTAAGCACAGCTTTTTCTTTTTTATAGCTGTATTTGTAACTACAAGTACAGCGGTTTGAAGCTGCTTGTGGTCGTCACAGATGAATTGGAAAATTCTGATCATCTTTAACTGCTGTCTTTAGTAATGTGAACACACAGTGTTTGTGTTGTATACCTGTTCGGGTTTTGCATTCCCCAGCAAAGTGAATTATGAATTTACTCAAGGAGATTGTTAAAACTGTTTAAGTTTTTATTTTTACTTTCATTGTAAATAAAACCAAATTACTACAACTTTGGGATTTGATCGTTTCCACAAATTTCTCTCACATATATACCAGCTAAATTTTGGCCATTGTGATTTTAAAAGCAATGTAATGAATTTGTTACCCGTGCTGTAGTTTTGTAGGGTTGATAAACAAGCAGATGAACTTCATGTGATTTTTCTTTTGAAGTTTTTGTTTGTGCTGCACAATTTAACTTATACAATAAAAAATGCATCTCAGCTACACAATTTCAAACACATTAAAATCTATAGAATTTAAATTTTTCCTGTCTATCCGGGTTTATTTTAGTTTTATTTGGTAGTTATTTATTTTGTGGGTCTTTTATCGCTAGTGAAGAAATCCCCGTTAACCGGTGAGTTTTAGGACCCGGAGGAGCGGGCGGTACAATAGAGCTCTTGTGCCGTGTTGGTGGATGGGCTGCTGCCCTGGAGATTCCCACTGTGTGCTGGGATACAAACCCTCGTTTTTAATCTAAAGCTGGGACCAGAGCCCATATTTCATACCTGTATGCCCCTACGGTCTGTATGACCCTTTGTGTTTGGAATCAAGCGGAAAGCGAACATGGACTAAAGGTAAGGCGGGAGGAATGTGAACAATATGCGCGTGTGTTCAGTGTGCCAGGATTTTACTCTGGATGGTTATTCAGGCCACAGGGCCTGGTCCTTTTCTGCTATCCCAGGAACATGTATGCCCCCGTACCGTAATACCTTTGCGTTAACGCTCCTATGGTAGCTTTTAGTTATCTTTTTTGAGAACTAAAAACAGCTGAGCTAAAAGATATTGTCTTTAATAGCTGTAGGAAGTGACATCTTTGTACGGTGGTGGCGCCATGTTTGATTTCCTCGCCTGCCTGCTGAGGGCCTGTTTGTGAGTGTTTGGCGCCAAGACTTCCCCTCAGGCAAAACTAGTGTTACTTAAAGCTTTAGTAACTTTGCCTGTTCGACTTGTAGCTCTGTGAATCCACCTGTGACTGAAGGCACGACATTTAGAACAACACAGTGGTGTTAGGATAGAGATAAGTAAACGTAGTGGAAACGATTTAATCGGTTTCTCTGATGTCACATCCGTACACCGTAACAAGCTGTAGTAGTTACTGGTGTTGTAACGAGAAGTGCACCCCTGTCGCAGCTTCCCCCCTGCCAGGGATTTGCCACTGTATTTCATTGAGTTTGGTGACTTTATCTCGTTCCTGCCTCAACAGCTTGCCTTTAAAACCACTCCCTGGTCACAACAAGTCTATATATCACGACAAAAAGTCAAGTGTTTCTATTTTTTAGGCTGGAGCTATAGTGGCACCCCATAAATCATTACTCCAGACTTTGTTTCAAACAAAAACCATCACTGAGAAAAAGGAAATGCCTTCGCTTCTGCTACAGGGTTTCTTTCTGCCATTGTTACCAGCTCAACAGTGACATTGCCATCAGCTAACACAAAAATGTCCATAACTCTGTCAGTTTGACAGAAAATTAGCCAAATCTTTAGGTCACAGTAGCTGAGAGGCATCCACAATACATAATGCACATTTTGTTTTTGTAGTCTTTGAATGAAAAATAGTAACAGTGATTACAGTTGACATTTAATACATGGAATATTTATTTGGACTAATAAGTTTGAAGCCTAAATCCTATAACTTTTTGTTTTTGTACCAGATGCTTGTTTGTAACACAAACAACATAAATGTACATGGTATGCTTGAGATTTTATGTTAAAAAGGAGTTGTGGTTAGTGATGCACCAATAAAAAATGATCCAGTGATTGGACTCTGCCAATTTCAGGGTGATCAGCTGAAATTGTAAATACCCTCAGGTCTGTGGATGTCACTTTGCCAAGCAGTGATAAAAAAAATAGTTTTTTCCCTGCTTTGTTCACTATAAGTAAAAAAAGTAGGTAAAGAATCAGACATTTGCATCAGCCTTCACCCACCAGGATTGGTGCATCTTGTTGTTCTGCATTTAAACTTTAGTTTACTAAAGAATCTACATTTAGTTGCCTAATATTTCAATAACTCCTTGAAAGCGCATTCAGAATCTTACTCTTTGGAAGTTTGCACGTGAGATCATTTTAGTCTGTGACTGAAAACTGAATGTTCACAATGCCATATGTGTCAAACAGCAGCTGTTTGGGTGTTTTTAGATCTCTCCATATGGGGGAATTTAACTGACACATATCAAGAGCTTGAATTTTAAATTTAAGAGCAGGATTTTATATCCTTGCTTTCAAAACTTGTTATGCTTGCACTCAAAATGTCTGCTCTCGTTCAAATATACTCTGTTCTCCCTCAAATCCTTCTTTCTGCACTCAGATTTTAAGTTTCTTGCACAGATATTTTCTTCACCTGTGCAAACTTTCTCTCTGCACAGATTAAAACTGCTCCCACAACTCTGTTCCCTGCGCTCACGGATTTTTTCTGCTCGCTCGCAAACCTGGTAGTATAATCTCCTAGCAACCGCTCGGCCAATGGGAGACTGTTTGGAACTGGGCGGTGACAAACCTCTTCAGGGTGCGCTTGTTTTCTTCATGTGAGCTTGCCTGTGTAGTTTAAACATATAGCTACATCTGCTTTTCCTGCACTGAAAACAGGCCTATATAAGAATTTATTTTATGTATTTTGTGTATATTTCAAATGTATCTGGTCTAAACATGTCTTAGTTTTAAAATGTTAGCATGAATTCATAGTTTGTGAAACATTAAAATCGTGTTTTCTGTGGAAACTGCGCCCCCTAGTGGAGAAGCTTTGGAGGAAAGAATAAACTCGTCAGTCTGCCATCTTTCCATCGCATCAGTTACATAACTTTTATATTTATCAGAGATATTTGGTTGCCTTGCAAACTTTCCACAAGAAGGTAAGTAGAACTTTATTTAAAATATCAGTGTGTAAATTAATGTAGCCGTTTCACATTTGACTTTATCAAGATATCAGTATTTTTCTCATTTAAACCGAGGATGGTTAGTGGACAGGTGATGAAGCTGACTTTTGACGATAGTTTTTAATGTCATCTAAACTGATAAATAATAACCTATAAATAACTGCTTCGAAACTCTTTATTGTCAGATAGACCCACCGTGTAGCCTACAAACCCAGGTTGTAATGGTAGCAGAACTTTATGATGCCTCATGTTAGCTAACATGCTAGCTTAACCTAGTGGGGTGACTCAAGCCTCCGTGTTTCTGTGTTTTAGGTTAAATGTGAACATGGCAGCAGCTTGAATGACGTTTCACAGGCAGGTTTTTAATATTATCTTTGTGCAGATGTGTTCTAAATAATAAGTGGTATTAAAATGCGGGAGTAAACTGATGCCTCGTTTCTCTTCACTTGAGCAAATAGAACGGAGTTCGGACCGGTCACGAGGGAATATGTCAAGATAAAAGACTAACACGTGAGTGAAAGTTCTGCTGATTTGTTAAAGTCTTTTAGGATAAATAATATATCCGAGT